>JASANC010004328.1:0-63135 GCA_030248135.1 Theristus sp. LFF4_11
TGTATCCGTGTGTACCACATCAGAGACTTGAAAAGGTTGTCGAGCCAAGTCTTTCACTGCTTACACAAGGCCATATTCCTCCTTTTATATGCGTCTCCCGCATTTTTAGATAATTTATTAACGACTATGATCATAAAGCAGATTGAAAGCTTTGTTTTCAAGCTAAATAAACATAAAGAAAATGTTGTTCGCCGAAATTAGTCCAAATAGCGTTTATTGGCCATCTGTTGCATGCGTGACCGTGACGATAGACCATGGTAAATGCGTAACTTTTTTTGCTGGGTGCTCAAAATTCGTTCAACCAATTTTGACGCTCCGTAACATGCTTGAGAAGAAAGGCACGGGAGCGAAAAAAAACAACTCAGCATCGTGTCAATAAGTACGCCATTTGTACTCTTGCGAACAGGCACAATGGTAGCCAAATTTTGGAACAAATGAATTTTAAGAGCAAATCGCATTTTTTTGTGGAACACGCCGATTGGTTGATCCAACATTAATTAATCCAACCAATCAGTTTGAGTTTTCAATAAAACAGTCTCGCTAGTTGTTCAACGGTCAACTCGTCAACGGCAGTCTTTCAAAAGTGACAGACAAGACCGACAACACATGAAGCAAAAAATTCTGTACGCTCAAATTTTCAGTTTATTTCACAAATCACGCTTTGAAAAAGTTTATAAGTGAGTGAAAATGTAAACAATGCGCGCACAGCGACAACATCAAGACGCTAAACAAGTGAGATAGCGGCAAAGTTCCGTTCCTTCGCCCGAAATCGAATGTGAGAGAGGACGAGAGGAGTCGCGGATTCAATATGTGTGTGCCACAGCAAAAGTTGAAATTCAATTGTCTCAACGCGCTGTCTATATAGGTCCTTTGAGCCGTGACTTGGTCTTTCTTTGCACTCGAGTTTCTTCGTTTAACGGCTACACGACTGGAGTGTCTATCTCAGCTCCTTGTAGCATTATCGGGATGTGTGTGTGTATATCCGGATTGAGAAAAGTTTTCAGCTGTAAAGTTTTCACTATTCAGGTGGTTTTTTGTTGATTATACAAGTTGCTTATACAAATGTGCGTGCATGTAACCTGCTGACTACATACGGTTTTGAATGGAACACGCTGATTGGTCACTCACAGCACACCGTGCCAGCCTAAACCAAACTGCGCAGTGCGCACTGATTGGGCACAGTTCGTAAACCTTTATTTTTTGTTTTCTGTTTTTTTTTCAAATCTCTCAAACATTACAAACTTTTCCTTTCACGCGCCTCTCTGATCATGAATGAACATCAAATTCTAGAAAATGTATGCGTGACAATTAAACACAGTATTCGCACCGCAGGATTTGACGACAGTAAAAAACGCGATGCAAATAAAAACACACGCACGAGAAAGACAATACAACAGCAATCTGTGAATGTCAGTGTTATTTTCAAATATCAGTTGTAAACACACTTTGAAAACACTGCGTGAACAGTGAATGCATTTTTGAAATCGAATTACGCTATTTTACTGAATAAAAATAGTATATCACACGCCAGATTCATTACAGAGATACTGGTTGACAATCACAATGTGAAAAGTCGCTTTTTTTACAATCTCGTATGGTTTTTGAATGAAATCTCACCAATAAGTTCACGTTCACGCCCTTGATAAAAGTTTGTTTTCAGCAAAAAAAAAACTTTCACAGGCAGATTTTTCCTGATTATCCAGGTCAGATAACCCGGTGTCTAAAAAGCGACCAAGGAAATCACCGTAGTGGCTCTTCTGGATGCGTCATGAAACACGATTGGTTGTGCTTCGTGAGTGAAATCGAAGACAAAAATTCTGTTTTTAAAACAATTTCTGTAAAAAAACTTATAGAAGGAGTGATTTTCAGTGCACCCTGTTGGCGATTGCTGAGATCATCAGTCACGTGACTGGACTGACGCTGCAGACATTCGTCCACAACAACATACACATCTGTACGCTTACAGTCCATCTGGAAAATATATGCAACATGACGCGAACATGACGTGATGACCAACCAATCAGCGCTGAGAACACCTCATGATTAACCAATCAGCGCTGAGAGTTGCCATGACCAACCAATCAGCTAGTTGCATATATTAGCGAGATTGACTGTATTGGCTTAGTCGTGTTTTGCGTTTTTTAGAGCCAATCAACACAATCTATCACAGTCACGTTGACAAATTGCGTATTCGAGAATAGCCGCTGCGCTAAAAAAATGCAAGATTTACCGTAGCTGACTTTCAAGATCAGGAAAAGCGGTGGTTCGAGTTTCACAATCTCATTGAGCAGCCGCGGGTGGCCACTGAAGTTGCCGTTTTACAATGTTTTTTTTCACACAATAAACCCATTTTAGTAGCCGTTTTAGCAGCGCAATTTAGTATGCGCGTTTTGTTCACTGTCCAATTAAAAAAAAAACATTCGTCCATCGATTCATTTAAATTTAAAAATTTAGATTTAAAACATTCAGGCGGCGTCGAGGATGCGGTGGCCGTTGCAGAAGAGCCGTTGACTGCCTGCGGTGAACGGAAATGCAACGCAGGCGTAGGTGAAGTCTGCTTCCTCCGGATCACCAGCTCCACGCTTCACTGTATTCCCGTCGCGCACGACTGTAAAGCGGCGTTCGAGAAGGCCAAGAGAAATGTGAACAGCAAGGTTGGTTTTAAAAGTTTGTTTTTCTCGATCATGATATTGATTGATACATTGTGAGTTTGCTCAGTTAAACACAGCTTTTTAATCAAAGCTGGACAACAGCAATTTTATTGGCGTTGGGGCAACCTAATCGGAGGAAAAACGCTGACCAGGTATAGAAGGTCAACTTTAAGATTACAAATGAAAGGTTATTGCTCTCTGCTTTCAGCTGCAGTCATTCGCAACATCTAATTAACTTCAACTAGAATGAAAAGTGTGAGCCCACCCAACTATGTTTCCAAACTCAAACTTATCTACATACAAGTTACGTACAGGTTTCGAATCTTCTCACGGCCACCTGCGGTACAGGGGTGTATGGCCTATTTTTTTAAACGTGTCCCACTGAAATGACGTCATGTGCCACAAAACATGCGCTTGTCGTTCACAGCAAACCAGACTATCCGTTTAGGCGATTTCTTCCCGTAAACAAATGGTGAATGTCGAATCAGTCACACCAAACTGACATTTTAGTGCCTGTACTTTGACAAACGGGCGTTTTTAAATAAAATGACGTCACGTTAGTCCGGACACGTTTGAATAAATCCACAATACCAAGGTCACCAGCGTATATCACCGTAAGAAGCAGCTTAAAATTGAAGCCCTCGGGGCGCATTCATGGCACAGCTATACGTTAAAACATAGCTGCGCGGGCACTAAATACTGTAACATGAATGCGCCGGTGACTCAAATGTAAACTTGAAATCGCAGAATCTCCAGAAACAGAACGACATCTGTGAGGACGAGCACGTGCGTTGCGCCGGTTGGGCGGAGTCGGGCGAATGCGCCAACAACCCAAGCTTCATGTTCACGGCGTGCCGCGTCTCTTGCGGCCTGTGCGATCACGACATTCCACCGATCGTTGCGATTAGCAAACAGTTTCTCGATAAAATGGCAGCCGAAGCGGAAGACGAGTTCAAGCGAAACAATGGCACTGCAAAGGCCGGTGCTGCGGCGACGTTGGCGCGCCGTCCCATCACTTTGCTGCAAGGTCAGTTAGCTCAGCTGAGACACTCAAAGGGCATTCATGAACCAGTATTTGATGACCGCGTAGCTATGCACTATTTTGCACTAACGCAGCTAGGCGTCACTAAAATACTTCTTAATGAATGCCGCTTCGGAGTACAGTATGTTTGTTTTAACCTGTCACTTTTTTCGCAGAATTCAAGAGCTCGCGAGAAAAAAAAGAACAGAATTGGGAGTTGCAAGAAAACTTATTTAGCGACGAAAAATGGGGTGTTTGAATTCAACTAAAAACTCGATGCATTCGCTCTTAGTATGCTGCAACTGTATAGTTTTGCATGCTCTGCATTCTGCGACAAAACTGACAGTTTTAAACAAACGTACTGTAGTTTTTTTACTGAAAGTTTAAGGAACAAGAGTGACACAATGCTTGACACAAATAATCCAGCGTTGACACAACGCATTCATTTACCCAGCCAACCAACGTTGGTGATACGTTTCTTTGATGTGTATAACTTTCAGTTTTTGTACAATTTGAAGTTTTTCGGTGTATGTCAGGTTGCAGAAACTTGGACGATGACTGCGACTTTTGGGCGTCTTTCGGCGAGTGCCATCGAAATCCGCTATACATGATTCAAAACTGCCCGAGAGCCTGTGGAAAATGTTGATTTGATAGTCTCTGTATTGTGGATTTATTCAAACGTGTCCGGACTAATGTGACGTCATTTTATTTAAAAACGCTCGTTTGTCAAAGTACAGGCACTAAAATTTTAGTTTGGTGTGACTGATTCGATATTCACCATTTGTTTACGGGAAGAAATCGGCTAAACGGATAGTCTGGTTTGCTGTGAACGACAAGCGCATGTTTTGCGGCACATGACGTCATTTCAGTGGGACACGTTTAAAAAAATAGGCCATAGTTAGATTTATTTTGGTCGATTGTTGTTTTCCGTTAGTTTGTTAATGCAATTCTCCGTTTATTGTGCAAAACGAATTACAATTATTATTGTTGTTGCTGTTGTTGTCGTTCCATGAAAACTAATAATAATCCTCCGTGGGTGGACACAGTTCCTTGCAGAGGTCGCTTCCGCTTTTACACGGAATAATACAGTAAAGTACTATGTACAGTATGTAAGGTCAGTTTTGTTATCACTTTTGAGTTGCGCGCAAAGAGACAAGTAAGAAAAGTATAGGAAAGCACGCCATGGATTCGTTCGAGCAAGACAAATGACCTAGGTCGATTGTTTACCCAAAAACGTGTGAGAAATTAATTGCCAAAGCCGCTAATTTCTACCAATTTTTTGGTTTTTCCGCAAACCTTTAGAACTGATTGCATTCGAAAAGTTGAAAAGTGACATATGTAAAGTCTTGCATATAAGATTCCTCCCACTTATAAGACCCCCACCAAAAAGTGGGCGCAGTGTCTTGGTCAAAATCTTACCCCGTTTATAAGGCCGGGCTTCCTAAACTTCGCTTTATAAGACGTCCTCCCACTTATAAGGTTGTTCACACAAAATTCCCCTTTTTCAAAAATTTTGGATTTCCAAATTTATATAACGAGACCTTATATGCAAGACTTTACGGTTGGACTTTATGCCATGGACTAACGACGAATGCATGAAGCGATAAGCAACACACAAAGCCATATATAAAGCCAATAAATTTGATTTGTGTATTGGGTGTCGGCTCGTGTGATTTGATTACAGCCCGCCTAATCGTTGCAATTTTGTTTGGAATCCTTAAAGTACATATGAACATTTTCTCGTTCAAGAATCTCTGATATCATGGTTCGGTTCTGTCCATTGCGTAGGACCACGTCGTTGTCAATTGTGAACTTTACTGAAGGCGGAAACACCATTTAGTTTTTCGTCCGCACGCACAAACGTTGTTCTAAATCCCGTACGCAAACTAATCGTGTCCGTAATGCATTAAGATAGCACACACGACACGATTTCTAAATCGCGTGGCCATTTTTTACGTGTCGTGTCCGTGCGTACGCACAAAAAACTAATTGCTAAACGCGCCTTAAAAGGGTGCAATTCACTTTGAAAACCACAAATTGAAGCCTCGTTTTAACGGCTGCTCTTGTTTGCCATCCACGACCGAATTCAATCGTTTTAAAATTTACTTCATGTTTGCATGACCAGAAGATGAGTTCACTTTTGAATAAAAAAATTCAAAAAGCCGCAAACTTAGGACAGGGTGACCTTGGGTGATCGGTGTCGATGATGTTGAACGCTCGTGAGCCCCCAAAAAAACTCAAGAAGCTAAACGAGCCACACAATTAAGCCGCTGATCATCTTATGGCACTTTTTTCACCATGCATTGCGGCCTCAATTTTTATATTAGTACGAAACAAAACCAAAACCAAAAAACACGAAAAAAACCAAAAGTTATAATATAGAAAAAGACTGAACATGAATGAGCGCCGCGAAGAGCCGGAGCAATGGCGACAGACGTTCCGGTTGCTGCTGCGGCTTTCCGTGGCGGCCGTCGCCGCGTATGGCTGCCTCGGCAATGCACTGATCATTGCACTATTCACACTGTCGCGTACGCTGCGCAGCAAAGTCGAGCTGTCTGCACTGGTCGCACTGGCGTCGTATGATGCAGGTCACGGCGAATAAGTACTAGCAAAGTTGCTGCTGAAATTGACCATTCATAATAGTGTCTTTTTGTTTTTTGGCCATTCAAGAATTTTTTGTTTGTTTTGCTTGCAAGGCAGAGCAACTTTTGTTCCAAATGGTTCTCTGTTGCTCCATTCGCCAGACTGTTACTGTAGTCGGCACACAGCATTGATGTGCATTCATGAAGCAGTATTTAGTGACCGCGTAGCTATGTAACACAGCTGCGCGTCACTAAATGATGTTTCATGAATGCCGCTTTGGATTTTCGTTTGGAGCCTGGGCAGAGCAGCGAACCTCTGGTGCTGTGTTGTATTTTGCAATCATCCAATTTTCCATTGCAGCGTTGTGTACCAGTGTGCTCGTCATGTTGCTCTACAACCTCAACCCATCCGCGAATTTTCCGCCGTCCGCCTGTCTGCTGTTAGCTCAGCTACCGGTGTGGTGTGCGCTCGCCTCCAATCTAACGGTGCTCTATATTGGCTTCGATCGGTGCGTTGAAATCAGAAACAGAAAACCTGAAAGAAGCCTTTGAAACTGAAACGCAGGGGGTCTCGTTAGAGTGAAACTTTCGCCTTGGGTATGTTAAAGTTCAACTTCAGTGAAATTTGCGAAGAGGCTGACGAGTTGTGTGTAGGCGCTCAAAAAAGGCGATCCACCACTTCCGGCCCACCCTGTGTATAATGTGCGCTACGTCACGTCACACGTCAGGTGTCGTGTTGTTGGATGTACGTGCCCGTGACGTGTCAGCATGTACGTCAGTATGAACTGGCATTGACACCAGAAAGCGAGCGGTGTGTGTTGATTGCACAGCATGAACTGGCCGTTACACCAGAAAGCCAGTTCTGCAGCTGTTCGTGGCGCTTATTTCGTTCGTTTTTTTTATTTTCAAGAATAACAAGAATAAAACATATCCCAAACATGACCACAAAAAGGCGACTCCAGCATACGCAAATTATGTTGGTTTGAATTGGAACGCATTTTGTGGGAATGCTTTTGGGTCGTTTTTGGTGCAACGTGAAGGTCGAGCAACCACAGTGTTCTGACTGCACAGTCTGCGCGCGATCTACTGGCCGATCGAGTACTTGTCGCAGCGGCACGTACGACGCACCTGGGTCGCCACGGCAGCGGTGTTCGTCTACTCGTGCGTGTTCTTCACGCCGCTTCTCAGCGTCATCAATGAGCGCGACGCGGCGAATCACAGCGCGCCACCCTGTATACCGGCCGACCATTGGCCAGAGTTCGTGCGTGGTTTGCTCAGCGCACCGGTTTTTTTGGTGTTTCTTTGCTGAGTGGCTTTCCATGCACGCTCGAGATCCATATGCCAAAACCCATTCCTGCATGTTTTTGAAGTTCGAAATGGATTTTGGCATGGAATGAATTTTGGAACAGATTATGGTGTGTGAATTGTGGCATATTTTCGGCATGATAGTTTCTCGGGTGACTGATGACATTTTCAACTTATTTAGCTCAATCATATCGATGTGTGTTATTTCACACGTTTCCAGCTACTGGGTGCCCGCCTACTCGACACACACGGCGCTGCTGTGTCTGGCGTTGGTCGTCGTCTACGCGCTGATGAGGCACCAGGTTGCGTGGACAAAATCATGATTTGCAAGTGGCTGGCACGTTTGGAGGTATTGGCAAAAATAACGACAAAAAAACGTTTTCTGCAGATGCGTCGCATGGCATCGCAAGTGCAGCCGGACGCGCCGACACTGACGGCGCGCATGTCCGAGAACGCGGTGATACGCGCGAGGATGGTCAGTTTGCGCCCCATTGGCACCTTTTTTGGCATGTTGCGTTCCAACTTGGCATGTTGCGTTCCAACTAGGCCCGGTTTTTTTGTGTGTGTCAGCAAAACACGCAGCGTGCTAAGCCCAGGCGCCTCTGCCTGGTGTGTCCGTCGCAGTGAGAATCCGTGCTCTATCACGGTGTTGCGTGAAAGACACAGCAAATAAACACTGTTGTTTACACGCTGTTCTCACATCGTTTACTAGTCGGGTCGGCTTGCGCGTAAGGAACGGAAACGAAATGCGAAAACCAACCAAAAGAAAGATTTCAAAGGTTCTTCTATGACACCGCGACCACACCACTGGTGTTTCATTTTCAAGAAACACGAAACGAAATGCGAAAACAAAAACCGACAAAAAAAAAGATTTCAAAGGTGGTCTTGTCTGACACGACGCCACTGTTGTTTCAATCCAGCTGACCAGTCTGATCGCAGCCACGTTGGCGCCGCACTTGCTGCTTTACGCATTGCCGAACGTCCTCATCGTCATCGCTCGCCTGTTCGCCACCACGCCAATCCTGTCGCAACTCACCGGCGGTGTCAGCGCGCTGACGGCAGTCGTGAATTCCTCCGTGAATATTTTCATTTATTCGGCGAAATCGGCCGATTTTCGGGAGGAAGTGCGAAAACTGCGTTGCAGAAAACGGAAACAGGAAAGTGACAATAACGCGATGAGCACCGCTGAGCAGGCGTGAACGAACAGTTGAACTATTGAAGAGGGGTTTTATTCCACATATAAATTCTTGGTACATGACGTATTTTTGTTTTTTTTTCATATTGGTGAAAGACGCATTGTAAATGAAAAAAATATCAATTCAAAATAAATGCAAATCGCTGTTTTTTGAAAATTTCGAAAAAAAGTGCAGTGATATGCAGAGAAAAGTTTTGAAAAACATACGAAACTTTTCCAATCACTGTGTAAAAGACGTGAAACAATGAACGTGTACCATGCTTGTTAAAATATTTTTTAAATTTTGATTTTTTAAACGATTTCAACCCAGAGAACAACAACACCGATTACCCGTTAAAAGTAACTAAAAAGCCAAAATACATCATAAATGACTAGAATAGTCGGGAGCTGCAGAAAAATATGACAAACAAACCAATAAAGCGTTCCGTAAAGCAAAAATTTCACAAATATTTCGATTGTTTCAACTTTATTCAAATATAAAACGGTCAGCAGTCGCCCAGTGAGAATTTCGCCAATGTTGATTGACGTTGCACGTGGACGTGCCGCTGCGGGGAGGAGGAGCTTGGAGCAGCGCGCAGGAATCTGCAGATGGGGGAAGTGACAAAGTTGGAAGAAACCAGCTGCGTTGATTGTTGAAAATGGCACAAAAAATTGTCGTAAATTCATATGATGCCACCATTTTTAATAAACAAACAGAAACGAATTTCACGCCTAAAAAACCAGTCCAAACTAGCAAAACTAAGGCACTGGTCGGCTAATAAACAAACCGGTTTTTTGTTGAAAAGAAAACCGTTTCTATCAAGAATCTTATTCTCTGCCTTCTCTGCCCCCAACTCAAGCACCAACTTCTCGAGTTTCTCGATACAAGCGTCCTGATACTCGTGAATCCACCGGATGCCGTTCATTTTCGTGATCACGCGAATATCGGCCGGCAGTTGGTGCTCGTTTGGAAACTCGAAATTGCCGTCGAATATTGGAATCACTTGCTTCTTGTGCTCGAGGGCGCAACGAATCTGCAAGATCGAGCGTTTTGGTTATGGTTGACCTCAAGTGAAGCACACATTTTTGAAAACGGGTTTTTTTGGAAAACGATGCAGAGATCATTGGAAAAAAAAGTTGATGAAGGCTCGAGTGAGGTTCGAGCGTTTTATTCTCCAATGTCACACCGAACATCCCAGAGCCACCACCAACCACCAGCACCGCATTTTCTTACCTCCTTGTGCACCCAATCCTCACAAGCATCGTCGTTCATGCATCGATCGAGCGACTTCTCAGTCAAGACCAACAAGAAATGCCTGGCGGCCATAATGTGCTTCAGCAGGGTACGGTCGAACGGGCCCGCGTGCAAGCGATCGACATCGATGAATACCTGGGTTCATGGAAAAAGTGCAATTTGACATCAAGACTACTGCTGAAACTTTATGCAATAATAACTGTTGCGATGACGATAACACTCAAGTACAGCTCACACTTGTACTAATACTCAAATACTTGTTGACCGCTCAATCTCAATCCAAAAAGCTGAAACTTCTGGGGTGACAACGATGTAAAACTTTTATTTTACTTCCAAACTCAAAGACCCACCTTGTAGCCCCTGAGCTGCAGCAGCACTTTGATCAAACTCGCCATCTGGTTGCCGGAGCGACGACGATACGAAATGAAGATATCGATCTGCTTCGACAACATCGCAATCTCCATGTCATCGATCGAGGTACAGCCTGGAAAAGCCTGTTTTTTTGTTGCTTTCAAATCCAGCGCGTTGTTTAACTGCATCATGCCGGTAATGTCCCTGCTCAACGACTGTACAGTTTTCAATCACAGCTCACAATTCCATTTTGATGTTACATATTGCCATAAATCAACACATATGGACGGTCATTATAGCAGCATGCCCCATGAAAACGTATAACGGTCTGCAGACGACGAACTACACGGTCAATTTTCCAATGCAACAAAACCCACTTCTATTACTAACAAGCTCAACCTATCAACGCATAATAACGAAGACCGACCCTGTAACGCTGTCAGCAGTTTCGTCCTGTGCACCGGGTTGCTGATGCCGCACGTGTGCTCGAGCACCTCACCGGTGACGCTCTTCAGCAGTGCACGATCAACGCCCATTTCCAACATTTGATATGTGTAACTGGACATTCGCTCGTCCACCGAAAGCATGAACGAGTCCAATGACGATGGATCGACCGAGGAATAGTCGGCTGCGATCTGCTTGGTTCGGTAAGATGCACAGATCTGCACGCTGATTGGATATGGCTGTATTGCTGCGCGTTGGCAACGTGTGAAACTATGATTGGCTTGTGGCTTATATGGCCAGTGGCCAGTGGCCATAGTCACGTGCGCGCAGAAACAAAGTTGTCGACGCCAGTTTTAGACCGCGAGTGTTGGACGCACTGTTTTCAAACCGATGAACAAACCATCAATCAAACCACAAACATTCACAATAAAAAGGCAACCGGTTGAAACGGTGGGCGGAGTCAACTTTGCACATAACCAAAAAACAATGATTGCAACCACAGACACACGCCACAACCTTGAGTGCCTCCAGCTCCCGTTTGAAGCGTTTGCGCAGCAGTCTCGATCGCATGCCAATGTCGTACTCCAGTTCGTCGTCCGTCAACAACAACAACAGATCACCATCCACACGTTGCTCCGCGAACACGCACGCGTACTGTTCAAAACCGATCTGAAGAGACAGAAAATGATTCATTCACTCTGATTGCAATCTAGACAATTGTGAAAATCAACCTGAACGTTCTTCCGGATTTGACCTGGCCAAACATAACATGCAGAACATAGGTGGTCTCATCAGTGATATGCTAATGTACCGTTTTCGAATCACCAGAGTGCCAATGAAAGCGAACGCCAACCAATCAACATACCAGGCTCGAACAGGTAGAACAGTTTACAGCTCTTTTCAAATATGGACCCAAAAATCCTTCATATCCAATCAATATGTGCACACCGTGTGTCACCAGCAACAAAGTTCACCCCCCTCCAGGCAGCACCTTGTTCACCCAGTATCGTACGTCGTCGACCGACCACAAGGGCACCTGCTGACTGAGCTTGTATGGCACCGTCTCACCGATGATCGTCAACGCGTTGCTCGCTAGTTTTGCCGCCAATTCGTATGGAGACGACGCCACTTCTTTCAGGCCGTCCACGGCGCCGATTTCCTGCGACCGTTTGCGTGATTATTTTCGGTTAGGAATGGTTTTTGCATCATTTCATTTTTTTTGCGTAAGGTTTCAATTTGAATATGTTGGATGGAACAGTCTCACTGCAGCTAGTCAGCCGCTTTATTCAATGCGCAGACTGTGCGACGGTACGGAAAAATGTGGTTCGCACCCATTGCTGTGTGACGACATGCACTGCCACCATAATACCCTCGGACGAGTATGATGCGAACGTTTCACGATTATTTACGGTGTTTGACCGACTGAATTCGAGCTCAAAAAAGACTGATTGGTGCGAAAAAATACGCTGAAACGCTCACCTCCAACACCTCCAATCGATCGTGTTGCTTCTTGATGATTGCCTCCATGCAGAAGTGGAACGCGGCCAGTGCTTTCGCCTCTTTGATGTTGCCGTCCAACAGCGGCACCAGTTTCTGCAGCCAGTCGCGCGGTCGCCCTCTGGCGATCTTCTGGTCCTTGTGCACGAACACGTCGGCGCGATGCGCGTGCAGGAACGGCTCCACCAACGCCAGTGTGCCCGATTTCTTGACGGCCGTTTCGATCTCTTTGTTTGACGCCAGTACGACGATCGCCAGACACGCGTAGTAGCTGACCATGTCGTCGCGATGCGATGCGAGCACGAACAGCCAATCTGGCACCTGGATCGTTGGTGCATTATCGTGAACGGCGTTGCTCTTTGTCTTGGATTTTTTTGATGCACCCCCCCCCCCCTCCACCCACCGGCTCGAGAGACGCTAAGGTACCACATTCCCACATTCCGGTGGTTATTGGAGGTGGATGGAAAGGCGAGCTTCTGTGAGCCAGTGCCCTCACTACCAACCACATGGTTCGACCAAGAAACTTAGTCTATCTATAAAAAAATATTTAGTGATAAAACTGCTGGTAAAACCAATATGTCTACACACAATTCTGCAATACACAGTTTTACGAATTCCCAAAACACCTTGTACCCTTTTATACACTTATACCCTGTACTTGCCCCGACCACCTGACCTTCTTCGCGATCATCAACCGATGGCACTCGTCGTCTGAGTTTGTCGACAGATTCAACAGTGCGAGCGCAGAGTGGCGCAATGTCACCGTGTTCGAGGTCGCGTCAAGACCGCACGTTGTCTTCAGTGTGCCTAGCACGTAGTCGAGCGCGCCTGTGGACAACAAACAGCACTTGGCTTCAAAAGCGCTTCAAAATGGAGAGGGCTTCAAACGTCCAACACAGCAGGCAGCCGAAATGTAAATACAGTCAATCTCGCTAATATATGCAACTAGCTGATTGGTTGGTCATAGCAACTCTCAGCGCTGATTGGTTAATCATGAGGTGTTCTCAGCGCTGATTGGTTGGTCATCACGTCATGTTCGCGTCATGTTGCATATATTTTCCAGATGGACTGTACCAGTGAAACGCATGGCGTTCGAAGATTTACTCACTGGTTGGCGTTGGCGCAACCAGCTCGATGCAGCGGTGATTGAGAATGCACAAATTGTGTCCAGCACGCTGATTAGCCAGTGCACTCAAACCGCACGCGCAGCCCAAAAACGCCAACGCACGCAACTCACCGAGATCGATCATTTTCAACGAGGTCGCAGCCGAGTGCTTGAACAGCGACTCCATGAGCGACACAGCGGCCGCCGCGCAGTCGCACACCGCTGGATCGTATTTTAGGAACATCATCTTCAATAGTGGCTCCAGGTGGTTCTTTGTAGCGATGTAATCTGACAAAACAGTACGGAGAAATCCGTTTGGAAGTAATGAACGAGCAAGAAACACTGCGCATTATAGCCCCCACTGTATGCTGGTGTTTTTATTCACTTTTGTGGTCAGTCTAACATGCAGTTAAAATTTTAACGTAGTTTTTTTTGCTCACGGATTTCAATGATTGATACCGCGAGCCGGAAGACACTATTTCCTGTTTCCGTCGATGTAGTATTCGCATCCGCAGCAACAATGACCAACCACTCAACGACCAAACAGTCGCGGTGGCAGTCCGCAAATCCATAAGGGGAAAACCCCCGTCAAAACTGGCGCTGTCCATTTATCAGCCGTCTCACTGGATAGCTAAAGAAACATGAAAACAAAAAACAAAAAAAGCGGCAGTAGTTCGAGCCACCAACCTCGGTTCACCTTCGTCAAGCAGGCGTCCAGTGCACGCGCGACCGGCACCCGCAGCGACTCGTGGAGGTTTTCGTCGAGAAAATGAGTGAGAATGACTTTGAAGTTGCCCGACTCTCGGAGATAATCGGCCAGTGCGTATAACAAATCGTGACCCATCCGCGGCGTCTGCCACGCCTTGTCCATCAGTTTTGACAGCGCCAAGAAGCCCTGGAGAAGTGTGCTGTTAGGGATGAGTTTTTTTTTTGGGGGGGGGTGGAGTCAGAGGAGCGACTCAGTCTGCTGATTTTTCAATTGAGAAAAACGCAACGAATCGAAAACCCATAGAAACGAGAGCAAACCAACTTCCGCAGTGGATTCCACGTTCTCGGACGTGATCATATTCACGGCTCGATCGAGGAAATCCTGATAACGATTCAGTCGCGTCTTGAACGTGTGCTTGCTCATCACCTGTGTGCAAAAAGAAACGAAAAAAAATCTTACAGAAACCATATATAATGCGACCAGCAGACAAGCAAACCAATAAAATATTCACCGAACCAAAAAGCTGATCAAAAAGTTGTTGGCGAGCAAAGCAAAAGCTGATGATCAAAATTGCGAGCGAGCGGCGTGGGGTATGGCGTCTGTGCAAGCGGCCAACTTCACACACGCACTCAAGGCGCGTTTAGCAATTAGTTTTTTTGTGCGTACGCACGGACACGACACGTAAAAAATGGCCACACGATTTAGAAATCGTGTCGTGTGTGCTATCTCAATGCATTACGGACACGATTAGTTTGCGCACGGGATTTAGAACGACGTTTGTGCGTACCGACAGAAAAACTAAAATGGTGTTTCCGCCTTCACCTGTTCCGTTTTCAGATGCTTAGCGCTCGCCGTGAGACTCGACCGCGAGCGGGGGCGTTGCACGGGCCCGTTCACCATGTACGAGTCCCCACCGTCGTTGTTGATCACCGCCGTATGACCTGCAACGACGCACGTTCGTTCTTGCACCATCGCCGGATTTTTCCGGCTTTTTTTTGTTAAGTTTACTGCAGTGGGGCACAGCTGCGTTTTACTCGCGAAAAGCAAGTTCAATACTTGTAATGGAACTGGTTGCTTGCCAATGAAATGCTAAAGTACAAGTTAGCTGCGTCGTTTCATCTTGGTGTGACCATATTTGTGATTAAACCCTGATACTCGATCGCGAATGTACATTTTGCCAAATCAGCCTGCTTTTTTCCTGTTTGCATGCCCTCCCACCACACTCTCACATCTAAACTGCTCATGTTTGTTGAAGAAAACCAACTCGCTCATGTTACTTTGAAAAGTTTCAATGACAAAAGTCCAGATACAGAAAGTTCGTCCTTTGCGGCTTTGCCAGCATCCTTGGCTAGTCAGTGCGACGGACCAGCCTAAATGTTTTTTTAGAAAATATCTTGTATTAGACAACCAAAAGCCACCGACCAGAGGCAGTCGCTCGAAAATGGCGCAACATGGCGGTGCTACGATCGGCCTGTTCGACAGAGTCTCCGATTTCGTCGTTTGCGCTGTACGACGGCAGCCGCGGATCGAATCCGTAGCAACTGGAGTTGCCTGCGACGACGCCCGACTGGCCTACGTGGTGACTCCAGTGGTTGCCGAGGCCTAACATGTCAAGGAAACAAATCATTTACGACTAAATAACGCCCATTTCAAACGGAAAAGTCGAGCTCAAAGAGTTCTGAGCTGGCGCGACGCGCCGAAAGTTTCACATCATTGAACCAAGCCGAAGAACACCCGACCAATCGGAGCGCCCAATTCAAGTCACCAGCTGTTTGCTTCCAAAGAACGTCGCTGACTGTGACTGAATGGACAGATTGATTGGCTGCCAATTGAAAGCAGCCAGATTGAGCAACAAACCGAATCCGACTGAGTGTCTCCGGGTAATCTATAAGATCGATCCGTCGCGTACGCACCTGACGCCGAATTGACGCGTCCGTACGACGGTCGAATGATCGAGTCAACGTCGGACGAGTTTCGATGGCTGGACGCTCCGGACTGCACGGCGCTGCCGCTGTTGCTGTCCGCGTGCGAGAGACGCATGTCCGGGTCGGACGGCGCCGACACGGGCGAATGGTGCTCGAAGCGGTGCGCGTCATCGCTAACGCAAAACAGACAGTACGCGCTCGTTCGTTGTTTTCGGCATTCAACGTTCAACAACCTCATTTTCTCAAAACGCGGAATTGGAATGACCAATCAGCGGACCATAAAGCAATCAGCAAACAATGGCAACTCGACAACTGTTTGTGCAATTGCTGACCAATCAATCGAACTCGAATCAACTTTGTTTTTGGGTTCGAAATAAAAAAAAACAATTTGCGTTGTGTTGGTTCATGACGCCTATTCGCAGGTTTCCTTTCAACTTCCCATTCAGTCAAAGTTTTTTAACGTCAGATTTTGAAACTGAAATTAGCAGAAAGCGCGCGCGCGAACCGGTTAATGGCCGCCGCCTGGTGGTAGTCGTCGAGCATGAAGTTCACGTAGGCTGGCGCTCGTGGTGGCGTCGATGACAGCTCAACGTCTCGAGAACTTTTGCGGGAACTGTTTTCTGGAAAAAAAACGAGTAGTGGAAAACACCCACGCACACGTTTGTTTGTTGACAATAAAACCATTGATACACATAGTTTTACTTGTTTCACTTTGTCTGGGCTCGATAGTTGTGCGATAAAACCTGGGCTGCTGCGACGCGACATCGATAAAACAAAACAATCTTCCTGCTATTAGTTCTCATTGAGACCAACCATTCCGCTACTGAAATAATTTCCCATAAACCCCACCGACCACTGTCCTCTTGTGCCACGTGTGCCCCGTTGCTGGCAGCGGCCGCCGCCTGGTGATCGGCGGTGTTGGTGCTGCTCTGTAGCTGTTTGTATCGAAACGGATTCGTACCATGCGCGTTCGAGAACGTCGCTGGAGCGCTGTTCGGAGCGGACGGCGGGGCACTGAAGCTACCATCTGAGTTCATCGTGGTGTCACCCAGTTTTACGGAGGCATCCGAGTTCGTTTGATTGCTCATTGTGGTCGTTTGTTGTCAACAACGGCTGAAAAAAAACGGTATGGCGGCGGCATGCGTTTTTGTGCAAAAAGAATTGCGCGGTGATTGGCTGCGTTTGAATCGGACGCGCTGATTGCTCGGCTCGCGTTCGCGTACCGATCTACGGAATCAAGCCGAGAGCATTGTAAACGCCAAAGAATGACGTGTTTTTGTGCGTTTTTGACTGCGACTACAGAAAATAGGCAACGCGGAACTAACAACAACAGCCAACGGAAACGAAACGATCCCAGGATGCTTTTACCGGAGAACAGCAATACCATGGTTTCAAAACGCGCACACTGTGGGACTCTGTCCGCCCAAAGGCGTAAGTGCATGCCAGCATGGTCTGGTCACACGTGCGTTTGTGCCCTTCCAGTTTTCCTTTTAAAACGCTGGCAGACAAGCGCTCCCTCACTTGTTTTTCTTTCCAGTATCTATCTGTCAGCAGTCAGCAGCATTGCTGGTTCATCATGGAAATCGCAGCGTTGGCGTAAACAAAAAGAACGGTCCATACACCCGGGCGAAACGCTTTGCGCAGTAAATGGAACTGTGGATTACGCCCTGCGTATAGTGGATACACGGATATGTTGTTGAATTCTTTTTTTCGAGAACTGTGAGCCGAGTGGAACTGAAACACACGCTAGCCGGCAGAAAACACGACAGAATAACAACGGTCATTCTCAGCAACAAAAAATATTATTTCATCACATAAAACGCGCGCCGCCAGCGCTCGATCACTGTATTGTCAAAGTCGAGGTGTGTCAAAAAAAGCGTTTCTCTATGAAAACGTGTGCGCAACGTAAACCACAAAAAGTCGCTGAACAAACACGCATAAATAACGACTTTTGCAGGGATGGTACAAAAATCGTGAGAGCACAATATACGCGCTCTGTTTGCTCGGTAATTCGCTGTACGCGCCGTAACAACCAACGCGACCCGGCCACTAGTGCCAGGCGTTTTTTTTGTGTGATAATATTCGGCAAAAAAAACTGGAATTTCAGTCAACTAACTGCAGTCAAAATTATACTCAACTTCAGAACATAAATTTGAACAGACGTTCAATGAAAAACCGAGAATACAAAAAAAAACGCAAAACCATAAAAATAAATCGGTTATTAATGCATTTAACCGACTGCAAAAGTATTTTTACTGTCACGGAGCGCTACGATGGTAGTGGATAACATTGCTGACTTAGTGCATGTATCCATCAGTGATAGCATGAGATTCAGTGGAACCAGTAAAAACCTGTTTCAGTCCATCAGCACTTCATGTATGGACTCAAATACCATTTTTTTCAGAACACGGATCACGAGAAAACAACAATGGGACAGAGAACAAGACACACCACTGAAAGTATGCAATAGCGGGTGCCGAAGAAACACGCAATAATAAAGCAACGTGGGTGGGTATTTCGCAGCTGTGTTGTTGTTGTTGTTGTTGTTGTCGTCAAAGTAATAACGAGCTCGCTGGAGGCAAAAGAGAACAGAAAGAGAGAGAGAGAAAGTCTCCAGGATACAGAGCACTTTTGCGAGAAGCGCGCACAGCAACAACAACAACAACAACAACAACAACAACAACAACAACAACAACAACAACAACAACAACAACAACAACAACAACAGGCGCAGAGCCCTGGATGGCCGCGCAGAAAGAGACGCAGGAAAAAAAATAACATATACCAGCTGAAATTGGATGCGCGTGCACAAGCGGCTGCTGCTTGCTCCGCTCTGCTCTGCTTGCTGTAGCAAAAGCAGCTCTCAGCTGCCGTGGCCTTGTTGGCAACGCCACGCCAGGGCAGCCACTGCCTCCGCCACAGACACACGCACATCAATAACAATGTCTGCTTGTGTGTTGTCTCGTCCTGTGCGACTGCATGAGCATAATAATAATGAACGCAATCAAACAAGACGACGACAACAACCAGCACAATACGAACAAACGAACGAACGGTGATTTTTTGGCGACGTTTTCAGCCAGGGCTAACCCAGATGAAAAGCGTACAGAACGCCGTCGAGTAGGTCGTCCATCGAGGTTTTTCTGCCATAAGTGCCCATAGACCCCTCGGCGGGGCTCGATCCCCCGAACGCACAGATAGTCTAACGCGCTACCACCCAGGCCAAGAGGGTGAGCACAAAAATATGTGCCTCCAATGGAACCAACGCATCATGCAGTAATTTCGCGCTCCAACGTGGTTTTTCAACTTGTTTCACCATTCATTGGAAACTGAAGCCAAACTATTTTGTTTTTAGAACCTGCTGTTTAGTAAAACTTAACAACCGCCGCAGAGATACATAAGAAGCGTTATTGTAAAAATGGAGTGGCTTCAAGAACAAGCGATGATAATACACTAATCTTTATGGCGTTTACTATTGACTGCCAAAGGAAGGAATATTAGAAAATCTCTTCGTTCAACTGATTACCACCTGGTTGTTGATTCTTCAATGCTAGTTTTTTGTGCCGCAGAAGCCAACAAGAGCATATCAATATGATAATCCGCCGGTCCAGGTCTGGCTTCATTAGCGCTCGCTTATTGGAAACTTTCTGACTGAAGATCAAGCCTAGCCAGTAAGCCGTGAGTGACACAGACACAGACAGTGATACTTCTGAGCAGCCTTACTTGCCCCTCTGTTTGCTAACCGTTTCATTTGAAACACAGGCAGGGCAAATCTAGCAAAAGGTCGAATTTTCAATTCGAGCTACCTGACATAATCAAGAAAATTGCTCCATTAATTCGATTTCTTTCCGTGGGCGGTCGCTCTCAGTCTGGATGAGCAGATTCGGTGTTCCAGTCTGACTGGACGCTGCGTGAATGCGCTTTTTTTCAAGCTTTCAGTCGTTAATCGGTGTCCTTGAAAAAACAGCACAGTTGGACACGCAGTTTCAGGTAAACGCAACAGCGAAAAATCGGCTGAAAAATAAATAAATAAAAAAAAACAGTACGTTTGGTTAGTCCATTAGAACTCGAAAGCGCAATAATGAGGCAAATCCAGAAATCAACATCGTAATGTCAGTGCTCTACAACACAATAAAAGCACGGAAGACAGCAACAACAATCGTTGAAAAACAACCCAACAAAAATGCTCTGAGGCGGAATGACGTAAGCAAATCAGAAAAAAAGTACGTAAAGGAGAGGCACGGACAGCAATGCGGAACCGAAAGAGGCAAGCGGCGATGGAACAATGCGTGTGTTCTGTCAATTTGTGTACTCGCAGTTCCCTTGCTTTTTTCGTCCCTTGACAGTTAGAAACGTTTGGGTGGTCACGAAAACCATCAAGAAGTGTCGCGAAATTTATATTTCACGAAGTTTTTCATTATCACTCGGCAGAAAAAAACCTTTCATTTCCGCATTGCGAACACATCTTGCGACACACATATGTGCACGTTAATTTTATTACCAATAGAAAAAAAACGTGACTACATGCATATGTTGTTCTGGATGAAGTCATTTTTCGTGTGAATGCCAGTCTGATGAGCACAACCGATGACGTCACAAAAACCGCACGGACTCACGAAGAAAGCGCGCCAGCAAATTAGGGGTGGGTGAGCTGCAAGCTTACTTTCTTGAATCTCAAACTTAACATTTGGGTGTTTAACAGCATTGTCACAGAAACAAAAACACTGGCACGGCACATACTGTCGCTTCGCTACCACAGCAACCAAAAACATGCATGGACAGACAGGTAACTGTTACTGTACATACCGTAAAGTCTTGCATATAAGGTCTCCTTATATAAATTTGAAAATCAAAAATTGCTGAAAAAAGCGGAATTTTGTGTGACAGCCTTATAAGTGGGAGGAGGTCCTATAAATAGAAGATTAGGAAGCCCGGGCCTTATAAACGGGGTGGGTTTTCGACCAAGTCAAAAATTTGATTTTTTTGGTTTCCCGCCGTGTGACACTCCGTTCACTTTCGGGTGGGGGTCTTATAAGTGGGAGGAACCTTATATGTAAGGCTTTACGGTATATATAGACAATTTACCCATTTTTTGTTTTTGACCGATTTCGCCAATTTCCACGGCCGATTCGCCCTAAATCGTCACGATTTTAGTGTTTTAACGGCTATTCCTTCAACTTAAAAAAATAAAGGTCAAATTCAAACTCTCCGTTGTTGGTTACCCCCGGAAACTTTTCGATTTGTCAAATAACGGTTTGTTTCGTGCGCAGAAACCGCAAATACACGTCAAAATACGCGTTTTTCCGTCATTTTGTGCAAAAGGCTTAAATTAAGCCTTGGGAAGCCTCGGAAAAAAATGAATGCGAAATTTGAAAACTTTGGACAATTTTACCCTGGGAAATGTTTTTATCTTAACAGTAGCGATATTCTTTGTGTCACTGAAACTGCGTACACTTTTACTTTTATGACATTGCCAAAAAAAGGAGGGAGATCCGCTGTCCGCTTCGCTCGCGAATGGGCATGATTCGGACATACTGTAACAAGACGGTGGTTCAGCTATTTATGCTTTCGAAAACCTGCGATGTCTCACAAAACAATTTTTATACATCAATACTGAAACTAAACTGGTCTTCCATTCAAATACTGCATACAAGGCTCATATTCGACCGTGGTCATCATGTCGCAGCATGGTGGTGGCACGTCGTGGAAGGAGCATTTGCTGTTGTTTTCAGCCGGATTTCTCAGCGGCGTCGCTGCCTCGATTACGGCAGCCATTGTCGCCAGTTATACTGTGGTTAGTTTGCCAGTGTTGTGCGAAATGGGGAGCGCGCGGGAAAACAGACAACAGAGAAATATGCCTGGAGCAACGTCGTTTTGGCAGGTTCTGTGGACTCAGTGTGCTTTTGTCAACTGAAAACACCAGTTCAGGAGCCTAAAACTATCTTATTTTGGCGAGCAACGGCATTAACAACCAACTGGCGTCATTTGACGTCTCAGCTGGTGTGCCACTTGCTGCTTGACGGAAACTGTGCGCGTTGATTGGCGATAGTGACTACGGTTCGCATCAGTCGTCTCGCCGCTGATGAGACAAGACCATACCCGTCCCAGACCAGACCATACACACAATTATGTTCCTGGAGTCCATTTTTAGTTTTCGAAGTTTGTTTTGGTGCACACCACCCGTAGAAGTTTACAAGTTGATTTGTACACCTTCCTTTTAGTGTACATGTTTTTGTCACTTTTCAATGCTTATGTGGCGTCATTCATGAGATGTGACAAAGTTCGGTGTTGATTGTTGGTGTATTCAAGTGGTGGTGGGCACCACGATTATAGCATCTTGTGCGACTTGTTTTCAACAAGTCCAGTCTTTTGTTCACATTATTCATTCGTCACCAATAGTACTATTTGAATAATGGACCCATTACTCATTATTCAAAATAGTAGGTATTATTCAAATAATTTAAAAAGCCCATTATTAACTCGTCAACTAATGAATAATGAGTCAATAGAATACTATCTATATCCTGGACCTCTTGTGTCTTTCTTTCAAATTTTGCGCGCTCCTTTCACCTTGAAAATAGCTGCCATGTTTACTCGGTCATTCCGTTCCAGCAGGAATACGAGCCGCACGAGGAGTTCGCGCACTGGGTGCACCAGCTGCTGCAGCTCGACGACTCCACAATAAACGAGCATGGAAACGCCGAGGAGGCGTCCGAGAACGAATCTGAAACGGAGACGGACTCCTCGTCCACGACGGGCGAGGGCGTACCGAGTGTCGCCGGAGGCGACAACACATGGCACAATGTCGCCTGGCTGGCGCACGACGACGACGACTTGATAATGCTCGACTGAACGGGCGCATTCATGAACGCAGTATTTGGTGACGCGTAGCACAGCTACGCGTCACTGAATACTGCTTCATGAATGTCGCTAGAGACAAACACCATCATCGGACACACCGCCTCAAAACGCTCACCTCGAAATTCCATGATTCTTCGACTTGTTTGATTGTTTTTTTAAACAAAACAAAATTGTTTTCCGCTCTTTGCTTAGTCTTTGCTTGCAGGTCAACCAACGCGCTATACTATAATATAAGAAATCGCATGACCAAATGAAGCAATAAAATTCGCGAAACAACAACGAACTGCAACCACCATAATTTTTCGCTGGCGATAAAAACAAAATTATTGCATGACTTGTTTGATTGTTTTTTAAACAAAATAAAATTGTTTTCTTTGCTCTTTGCTTCGTTTTTGCTTGCAGGTCAACCAACGCGCTATATAAGAAATCGCATGACCAAATGAAGCAATAAAATTCGCGAAACAACAACGAACTGTAGCCACCATAATTTTTCGCTGGCGATAAAAACAAAATTATTGCATGACGAAGAGAATTCTGTGGTTTTTTGTAAATAACATGCATTTGCCTCCTCCAAGTAAACAAGAAAATCAGGCCAAAAAGATCGATCTGCCACTGAATTGTGCCACTGCTAGCTTCTTCCTGATCGTTTTCTCCTGCAATAACCATAAAACAGACACTGGTTCAATCTTTTATGAGCCCGGGGCTTTCTCACGGGCGTCATACGATTTCCTTTCGTGTCCACGTCCAATTTCTCTGGTTCATTTTCATGCATTTCGCGACGTTTTTCGTGAACAACGTAAAATAATGCGTATTAGTCGTCGTCTGTTGTTCTTTGCCTCAAACATTTCGCTCTCAATATTTCACATATGACAAGCTAATGTAGCTGACGCCATCTTTAGCTTCGTTCTGATGCATTTTTCGTGCTCTTTGGTCAAGTTTGACATTCGATTGAAAAAATTGCATGGAAACCGAGGCAAGTCACAGTGCATTAGCATCCCGTGACAATATTACCAATTGTCTAGTTTTCTGGTCATTCATTGGCTGTCCTGTGTTCACTTGTTGGTATGGTGTTTTTCACCCCACCCGGTTCTATTCAATATGCCAGTTGAACATATGAACCGTACCGTAAAGTCTTGCATAAACGGTCTCCTTATATAAATTTGAAAATCAAAAATTTCTGAAAAAAGTGGAATTTTGTGTGACGACCTTATAACTGGGAGGAGGTCTTATAAAGCGTAGATTGGGTATTCCATTCCGGGCCTTATAAACGGGGTGGGATTTTGACCAAGATTTTTTTGGTTTCCCGCCGGGTGACATTCCTCCCACTTTTGGGTGGGGGTCTTATAAGTGGGAGGAACCTTATAAGCAAGACTTTACGGTAATGCTTTTGCTTCTATCGATTTCAAACCCACTTTTGACACAATGTTTTTTTTCACATTCGTCGTCTATGGTAACGGCTGAGTGTTCTTAGTAAGATAACATTAGTTCTGTCATGTCAAAAAAAGCGCTCATAGCAGAGGGTTGTTTTCATTATTTTGTTATTATTTCATTTTTAGCTGTTCTCACGTGTTCTAGGCACCGGAGAATAATGTAGCAAAATGAGTTTTCCGATGTTGCTACAATCGACTCAATCAGAGTTTAGACCACTGGGATTAGAGGCGAATCGTGCTTCTATTCAAACGACTTCTATTCTGCTATGATCTCTGCTCCGCAAAGGAATGTCTCCGTTGGCATTTCAGCAACACTGCGAAACTTTAATTAAAATATGCGTTTCTCTCCTATTCATTTCCCCTGGCGTACAATAGATTTCAAATGAACCGGCACGATTTTCAGAGTGTTACAGTTGGCAGTATAATTTTCATCAGGTCACTCTGTGCCTTCCGGCCGTTGTTTCACATTCAGTAGCATCCTTTCAATATCTAGATAGTTTCAACAAATCAAGCAAAAAGCTGAAAAAACAACGAAAAACCGTGCAACAAACAAGTAGTACGTGGCAATTTAATGTGTGCTACACGATATTTTATACTTTCATCCAGTGAACATTCGTATCGCATAGCGAATTACGAAATTGAAATTTGTACGGTACACACAATAATTTCAGAGTCGCTCAGCCTTTACAACTAAACATGTTTGTACGATTTCGTCTCGTTTCGTCCAAACAAGCCAACAATAATAATGGATCTTCGTATGTACGTGCATTCCTTTCAGTTATGTCGTGAGAATTTCCGTCTGCTGGGATCTTGTTTATAGCAAAAGATTTCTTCAGTTTCATGACAAACTTGGAGTACTGTTGAGCTTTCCACGCTTAGTTGGAGAAATTGATATGCTCTTATTTTATTGCGATCGACTGAATGTTGTTATGTACATGTCTGTACTTCTTGTTGTCGGCTCAGCGTGTATGTATCAGCTTACACAGGCCACGAGAGCTTTCATAATTTAGTATCATGTCTTATTTCAGGTTTCGTCGGAGTTACACGAGTCTCTTTCCGACTTGACACCCGGTGTCGCAAGTTTGTTTCCAGAACTTCACTGGCTTTTCCGCTTTATCTTACCGCAACAGAAAGAAGTCTATAATCAAAACAAACACAGACAGAAATTCGTTTTCTTCAACCGCACACGCACCTGAGCGCACTCCCACAACAACAGGATTCATGCCAATTCGTGGAACTGCACGTTTCTGCGGCTGCAGCGTTTCTGCGTTGTTTTTTGTGAACATTGCACTTCGCATTCTGTTTGTAAGGACGATTAGTAGATGGCAGAAAAACTTTGTTTTTTATTGCGTGCTCCAGGATCAAGTTTCGCAATTTATTTTTGTTTTTACAAACGCTGAGAGAGGAACAGAACAACCGAGTAAACAAACTTCGTGCAACTGCAATGCTAATGTCTCTGACCGTTGTTTATTTTGCATTTTCAATTATAAATAGGCAACATTGAACTGAGTTCATTCTAGGTTCCGATTCTTTTTTAAAGTTTTCATTACTCGCACATCGATTGGCTGAAGATTCGTTTGTTTAGTCACTAAAATAGGGTACCACTGTATGCAATGAATTTTATTTGTGTACAACTGTATGTGTCACATGCTAACCAAGTCAATTACCATTCATTAGAGAAGTAAACCTGCTAAATGGCCTGTTTCTGTCGTCGAAAACATGAACATCAGTCAATTCGCACTTTGCAACGGACAATGGCGGTGTTTACTCTGTTTGCCAGCGTGTGTGTTCACTGATATTGGCGCGCGTACGCTGCTACCAGTTAAGCAAACTTTGCGATTCATGCTAAAACTTTTAAAGCTGGGGGCTTTTTGGAGAACCAAAAGCTGCCAGTGGACTGAACAGAACAGAACGTCCATTTTATTTTCTACGGCAAACAAAAAGTGAGACGCCCAAATGCATTGTGCACATTTGTTTGAACAGTTTTACGAAAAAATCCACGCACGACAGATTTTCTGTATTTAGCGCTCAGCTTATTCCGCAACCACTCATTCGAGCGGTTCGACAAATTTTGTTGAGAACCTGAAAAACAGCGTTTGCAGTAGTTGCCATGTGCTGAAAATGAATTTGTGTCATTGTCATTAGTGAAAAGCGTGCTTGTTTGGCACGTTTTACTCGGGCATTATGTTCATCCCGCAGAAACCCAGAATATACTATTGCATCTAGCGTTCCCCAGCCTTTCCACGGCGCCTAAAATTGCGTAGTCTTAGTGGAACTCTCGAGTTCAGCGGTTCTAAAACAAAGCGTTTCTCTAAAATGTGTTCATTATCTTACTTTTCGGACGATGCATAGCGGTAATGCGAGCAGGAAGCGCTCCTAATTACATTACCCGTTCTTGTGTGTTTTTTTACAATTGTTGCATTTTTTCATTACTTCAAACACTTTTTTCAGTTTCAGCAACGATAGCGGTCGACCAGGGAGCGCGATATAACCACGTGAAATTGATTTTGCGAACGAATTGAAGAAGACGAAGAAAAACGAACAGCGATGGATTTCCTGCGCGCAGCAACGGGCAGTCGACGGTCGTCAGCCGGCAGCGGCTCGAGCGTCGGCGCGGTCGACCGAACCGTGAACGCGCTGCGACACGGCGAAGAGCCGCCGCAGCCGTTTCGGCGTGTCTCGTCGTGTCGTGTCCGTCGCAGCACTGGTCGGTTGGAGATTGTTCGATTGCGTTTTTTTCCACCATTTTCTTCCGGTGCGGATCCGTGGAAGTCGCCAACCAACCTGACATTATGTTCGATCTCGCCCGTTTTCACCGCTGTCACACTGTAATTGGAACGATTTCGGTTTCGCTGTTTTTGTTTGTTTGTTTGTTGGTTTGTTTGTCGACGAAAAGCGTCGCTCGCCTGGTCTCATTTCCGCTGTCAGTCAGTCGAAAACACAATCACGACTCACTGAGTCGGAGTCAAAACGATTCGAAAGACACGCACACTTTGAACTCCCAATGCAAACGTCCCCCGATCGGCTCCAAGTGTCACGACAAATAAATAAAGTCGTGTTTCCTGCGAAAAAAAAACAGTTCGAATTACACACGAGCAGCTTCTTTCTTGCGCACATGTTACGCGCCGCGGAGTGCAAAGTATGTCTCAAATGGTGCACCTTTTCGTTTGCGCCCTTGATGATGATGAGTCGATGCAAAATGCTTTCTTTCTTCATTTCTCCATTGTGTTGCCGTGTATGCGCACACATGCAATTCGCGTTTTTTTCCCGCGAACAAAAAAATAGCTAAAAGCAATTTTTCGTAGCAGTTTCCTAAAAAAACGACGTGCGCGTTTTTGAGTTTGAGCGGAGGCCATCGTGGAGGCGCCTACAGTGTTCGGAAAAAATCATCTAGAAGAATTATATTTGTGTGTGCATCATTTTTTCGCGTGACGTTATTGGGGGTTGTTTGAGGTTATAGCCGTTCGCATATGCATGACCTGGCCAAGTAAAGATAACGCAAAAGCACGACCAGTGAGTGGCACACAGGCAAGCTCGTCATTAGTGCCATGAGACCTAGGGATGGCACGGAAAAGAAACCGTTTTTCATGAAAAGAAACCGTTTTTTTAACCGGTTTCTTTTCACGCCAAAAATAAAAGAAACCGTTTTTTTACCAACAGAAATCTAAATCGTCGAAACAAATCTAAATTTGTTAATCACCACTCAATTGTGTTATTGAGTTCTGATGCCTGTTGGTGACTAGAACATCGTTGATGATTGTTCACAAAACCGACAAGAACAGGTTTTAGCCAGCTTTTCTTGCTCAATTGTGTTTCGCAAAATCCAGAGCAATATTCTGAAGCTGGAAAACCATTTTCGAGATAAACATAAAAGTCCTGTTTTAAAACAGTTTTAAAACCGTAAAAAGAAACCGGTTTCTTTTCACAAAATACAAAAAAAACGGTTTTCTTTCCATCCCTAATGAGACCACTTTAGCATCAGCGGACCGGACCGCGTGTGCACTTTCTATCTACCGGTGTTAGTAACATTCACGAAATTGCTTTTAGTTTTGTTTTTTGAAAAAAGTTTCAACCCCTTCAGTAAATTAACAAAAATGGCACAAAAAGTCATTCCCGAAACACCAGACGAACACATCTTTGAGTTCGTGAACAAGTCATTCGCAGGTGATTCGTGCCGCTGGATAATTTTAGATAGTTATAATTTGTGTCTGCAATCGTTTGAAAAGCAGTTTGTCTGATAAGATAATGCTGTTCGAATCAAGAAACTAAAATTTCCACTGTCATACATTCTGTCCTTAATTAGTAGTTAACTGATGAGGTTGCGCAGGCACCTGCACTACGATCCACATATGTATGTATACATGCAATTCAACCAACACGTCGGTTATTACCGGCTGTTTACTTCGACAAAATGCATACCGTATTACCCCCAATAAACCCCCATGGGGGATTAATACGTCAGCGACTTTTAGGGGTGGGGGTTTATTGGTGGGGGGGGGGGGATTATTGGTGGGGGGGGGGGTTTATTATACAAAAATTTCTAGGGGTGGGGTTTTGTTGAAAAATGGCAAAAATACCTTGCATGGCAGGCAAGAAAGTTGCAGAAACTTCTACTTTTCACAGAGATTTCCTTTTGTAACAGCCTTTTGTAATGAAATTACCATTAACTCATCCATTTGGGGCCTTTGGTAGCACAATTTCACCAATGTCACTGCATTCAGCCACTGAATTCGCTGGGTATGTGTTTCAAACAGGTTTCCAATTAACCCCCATGGGGGATTATTTGTGGGGGGGGGGGATTATTTGGAAACTGGTCGGGGGGGTGGGGGTTTATTGGTGGGGGGGGGGGATTAATGGTGGGGGGGGTTTAATGGGGGTAATACGGTATACTTTATTATTCTTTTCATCTTGATCGCTCAAACTTGTATCAGCCTGTTTTCAGACCCTATACTGTGTTTTTATAAGTTAGTTTTGGTGCGCAACATTGCGTGCGTTAGTGGTTCAATTCAGCAAACCATTAGTGATAACGTTTTCAAAAATAATACATGGCGGTGGCGCGGTGTGTACATCTTTATACCGCACAATGTGTGTGCATATTCGTACAGTGTGCGTGCATGTAAGTTGCGCCTGCTCATTAATTACGGAGCATCATTCGTAAAATTTATCAAAACTATAAATTATTAAAAAAATAATATCCATTACTCAAGTTACATGAAAGTGAAATAATCGTAATGCAAAACTTTACGAATTTATTGTTCAGATCATCTGTAATACGATACAGTCAGCATGTGGCAGGATTGGTATTTGGTTTTGCTGATTCTGTTACAATGCGACAGTGAATTTGCAAAAACGATTTGACAGCCAATGGTCGCTTGTTTGAAAATAAAATTCAATGCGTTTCAATTTGTTCTCACTGCTACTCACATGCGATTGTATGCATGGCCCGGCTAAAATTTGTCGAACTATTCATTTTGCAAGAAACGCCTGGCATTTTTACGCTCGAAAAGAAATAATATGTTTGAAAAAAAATTGTTAAACTCTGAGATCACTTGTGACTAAAGTCGACAACAGTGAACTTCGAAGCCTAAAACTATTCATATAATGAACATTGAACTTGCTCAACGCCACGGTTTAACAGCGTCGACGAACAGTCTGCGTGTGGAAGATGCCCACAGGGATCATCGGCATCGTGCGCCTCAGAAGCACGCAAAGCACATCAGTCGATCTCGGTCCACGTCACCACCGAAACAACGCAATGGTACACAAACTGCTGCACAACACTGCTCTTTAAAAAAATACCATTGTTAAATCAATTCTGTTTCAAAAAGCTTCCCTGGCAGTTCCCTAAGACATCAGTAGTTCAATGCAGCGTGAAGATCTGTGATGTTGTCGAGGTATGACCTATTTTTTCAAACGTGTCCCACTGAAATGACGTCATGTACCGCAAAACAGACGCTTATCGTTCACAACAAACCAGACTTTCCGTTTAGCCGATTTCTTCCCGTAAACAAATGGTGAATGTCGATTCAGTCACACCAAACTGACATTTTAGTGCTTGTACTTTGACAAACGGGCGTTTTTAAAGCAAATGACGTCATTTTAGTCCGGACACGTTTGAATAAATCCACAATACGCAGTGGGCACGCAGTTGTATTACGCAACTGTTGAAAGAACTTCACTTTCCCGCGCACCACATTTCAAATGTTGTTTATTCATGACGAGTGTCGACAGCAAGTATAGCAACAATACGAGCAACAAGTGGGCGCGCAGAGGGAAAAAGCATGTTGGGCTCAAAATGTTTTTAATTACCTTATATCCAAGCTTACAATGATAATAAACCAACAGTAATCTTGTAAACAGCGCTCACAATCTGTTTACTGTTACACTTGTGTACAGAGTGTTGCAATAAAGACCACATCAATTGGCACACCATTTAAGAAATGTCTCATTAATTGTGTTAAAATTTCGTTTGAAAATTCTAATCACACGATCCGTTAGCAATTCAAAGGTTCCAAATCGTCAGTTTCCCGCGTCTCCGCTGATATTTATTGTCAATTTACAATTTTTTTTTCAGTTTTGTTCTTTGCTTAAAAATTTTATAAAATTAATTTATTTTTCATTTTTTTTCAGCCTCAGTTTTTTTCCTGGTTTAGTCTTTCCGACAGAACATTTTCAGAAGCAAATGTCACCAAATGGATTTAGAAATCGAAATGCACATGAGAAACACGAAGACTTGTGTTTTGCAACTTCTATGCCACTTAACCATGCATTCTAGGCGTTGACAAAACCCCAAAACTGGTTGAAACAAAGAGCGAGAATATTCACAAATTGTCTCCTGCAACTTTTTTCGATTTCCAAGACCTCTTTTTGGCTTTACACCAAGAAACAAGCAGGAATTTATTCGATTTTTTAACGTCGACTCAAGCAAAATTTTAACACAATCAGTTGCAAACATTTCTCACGCAGTGGTTCTTAATTTCATGCAAAATATTGCAGTAAACACAAGAACGAGCACTGTTGCCGCATGTATTTTGTTGCAACACCCTGTACTTGAGTTTGAGTTAGTTCCAACTGCGTCACCTGCTTTATTTTTGTAATCAACTTTGCTACTGGACTTATGTAGCATCACATGGGGCACACGCAATGTGATCACCACAACAAGGACAGATCTTTGTGGGCTTTCCGCCTTGATCATGATAAAAACAGCACGATAATCTTGTTGTTAACGCCTTCAGAGCGCCTTGTTATTGCGAGTTGACGGTTTTTGTTATTTCCTGGTTGTTTTCTGTGGGTGTGGTGATTAAACTGAACTATTTACCAACTCATTGTGGATGTGTCACATTATTACTGCAACTTCTGTATTCATACCGTATTACTCCCATTAACCCCCCCCCACCATTACCCCCCCCCAATAAACCCCACCCCCACGACAAGTTTCCGAATAATCCCCCCCACAAATAATCCCCCATGGGGGTTAATTGGAAACCTGTTTGAAACACATACCCAGCGAATTCAGTGGCTGAATGCAGTGACATTGGTGAAATTGTGCTACCAAAGGCCCCAAAGGGATGAGTTAATGGTAATTTCATCACAAAAGGCTGTTACAAAAGGAAATCTCTGTGAAAAGTAGAAGTTTCTGCGACTTTCTTGTTTGCCATGCAAGAATTTCAACAAACCTCACCCCTAGAATTTGTTTGTAACCCCCCCCCCACCAATAATCCCCCCAACCCCACCAATAAACCTCCACCCCTAAAAGTCGCTGACGTATTAATCCCCCATGGGGGTTTATTGGAGGTAATACGGTATGTAATGCTACACGTCAAATTGCGACGGTACTGTGTGAAATTGCAAGCAGGTTCGTTTTATTCAATTTTTAACTGATTTCACTTTATGTCTGGTTGGTACTATTCATTACACATTCCACTCGGTCAGCGAAAAAAGCCTGATTTCCATATACGGAGAGGCTCCGATTACGGTTTGTTTCTCCTCAGGTTTTATCGTCCGGGACTTACCGTATTACCTCTATTAAACCCCCCCCAAAATTAAACCCCCCCCAAAAATAAACCCCCACCCCCTCGACAAGTTTCCAAATAATCCCCCCCCCCAAAAATAATCCCCCATGGGGGATTATTGGAAACCTGTTTGAAACACATACCCAGAAAAACATACACATAAACAGTGAATTCAGTGGCTGGTTGCAGTGAAAATGATGAAATTGTGCTACCAAAGGCCCCAAATGGATGAGTTAATGGTAATTTCATTACAAAAGGCTGTTGTAAAAGGAAATTTCTATGCAGAGCAGAAGTTTCTGCGACTTCCTTCCTGCCATGGAAGGTATTTTTGCCATTTTGCCCACCCCTAAAAATGGTTTCCAAATAAACCCCCCCCCCAAAAATAAACCCCCCCCCCAAAAATAAACCCCCACCCCCAGAAGTCGCTGAAGAAATAAACCCCCATGGGGGTTTATTAGAGGTAATACGGTATTAAGAGAAAGCGAAGACCGGCCGCACTTCAGTAACGAATAAAGTGCTGAACACCAACCAAATAGTACTGTCTCTATCTTAAAAGAACTTAGAAAGCGAAAGAGAAACCCATTTGCTGTGCGTTGCTATTGGTTTGAGTGTCAATGCATGCAAATAAGTAAGGTAAATAACGCGCAATGCGTCGTATATTCCATCAGAGAAGTGTATGAGAATATGTTCATGATGGCGGCGGCGTCGTGCGCACCGGAAGCCGTCTTTCATTTTCTCTTCTGATTATCTACAAACAGACAGCTAGAGGTGTAGAAGAGGAGTGGAAAGAGGGACCCACAGTGTCTCCGCTGTTTACCAGTGATAGTTCGTCTTTATTAGTCGCACACGGACGAGGCCGCCCGATCGCTTTCGCCCGTTTCACCATGTTCATTCTCTTCTCATTGTATTGTTAGGGTACGTCGTGCGCAGCACTTTTGCAGTAGTTCAGCAGCATATGTTGATTTGAGACGCCCTCCGGTGTGCACAGTCACCGCGACACCGCCAGTTGATGTCGTAAACGCAATTTATTCCATTTCTCAGTGCACTCGGAAAATACGAGCGCAGCACGAATGTTTTTTTATTGCCACACACTGTGGCGTCAGTTTTCGTTCTTTCCGTTGAATCATGTATAGCTCGCCCATGTGCAATTCGTTTTTTCGCTCTGTTTGCATCTTTTTAGCGCCAGCCCGGAGTTTATTTTCATTTTCAGTTTCCATGTTTTCCCGTGTTCGCGAATGTGCGTGTGTGCGCCATCACAACAATCCGTTTCGTTTTCCTGTCTGATAAGCCTTGCCTTTTTCACCAGTCAACACACGACACGCATTGTGTCATTATGTTCGACGGTGTCTTTCATTCCCAAAATTTGCGTACTGTGTGCAATTTCAGAGATTACTTGTGTGTTGTGGTATCGGTGGTCTTCGTAGAAAGTTCAGTTGTAGCTTCCTTGCTCATACCACCAACTGAGTCTTGGTGTTTCATTCCAAACAGTGGCAAGTTGCTGAGGTTTTTTTTTGTTGAAAAAAATGCACCGGTACAAAAACCATAAAACAGTGTCCGTTCAAAGTCAAAATAGTCAGTGTCCAAAAAACAAGCCATCTCCAGTCCAAAAACCGACTAAAAAGCGATCAAACGAAATTGTGTCCATTCGCGAAATGCACACCGCATTTTCAGTGCGCGGCAGTCCATCGGGCGGCGGTACACCGCGTCGCGGCTCCGGCACGTCGACGCAAAAAATGAACGCGCTCGGCGGCCTGACGACCTACCAGGTGTCGATCGTCAAGAAAACCTGGCGTCACGTGCACACGAAGGGCCTGCAGGCGTACGTCAGGCGAATGTTCAGCCAGCTGGCGTCGAAACACCACAACGTCGGCAGGGCGTTCAACGAGGTCGGCTGTTTGACGGCGATGATGGCGGTCGCCGAGCAGAATGGCGACAGCAACGACGACGCCAACCGCCAAAATGACGCCAATGCCGACGGTGACGGCGAGGAGACGGACGAGAAGCGCGTGGTGACGCAGCAGCAGCACTGCGACTTCTTCATTAGTCTCATCGACGAGATCGTCGAGAACCTGGAGCAGTCGAATCGAATGAAACAGACGCTGCAGGAGTATGGCGAGAAGCACGCGCATTTGACGGTCAGTGAGATGGCGCTGGCGTCAGGACTTTTCTAATTTGTATAGTTCGTCCACCCGGTTTCGGAAACCCGAAGCTTTTCCAAAATCCCGGTGGTTTGGCATGGCTGTGAACGAGCGGTGGTTCGTCCCGTAGAGCAGCCAATTAGTGACCCCCCTGTTAAAATCCTACGGCTCTTACAACGTAACCTCGACGACACACACACTGCTGCAGATCAGCTACGAGCTGGACACGCAGACGTGGGACGACTTCGGCGAGCTCGCGATGGCGACCATGACGAACATCCCGGCCATCCACGACAACAAGGAGCACGTGCGCTGTTGGCGCCGGCTGATCGCGTTCGTGACGGACGAGATGCGCTACGGCTTCGAGCGTAGTGCGAAGCGCTACCAACGACGCGGCTCCTACCAGGCGGTCGGCGGCGCGGCCAGTCCGGCGCCGGCGGCAGCGTCACCGTCGGCCGGCAGCCAGGACAACTTGCTCGGCGTGCCGTTCACGAGGGACCGCGCCAGCTCCATGGGCTCCGCCATCGAGCGCCTGCATCTCGGCGGCGACCGGCCGGCGCCACAGCGAGCGTCGCGCGACCGATACGAACGACAGTACGGCGCCTATTGGCCGGGCGACGGTCTCGCCACGCAGGTGTAGAGTTCAGACTGTATGATTCGCATGGAGCACATTGCCTCGAAAGTGCTGCTCTGAAGACAGCCCCACTCTAGCACAATGTTGTTGCACGGTTCCCACGCCACGCACGGTGTGTGCGCGTGTGCGTGCGTGTGCTTGTTTGCGAATGTGTGTGCTACATCACTGTGTTTTTTACAGAAACAAGAGAGTGTATAGTCTTCAAACCAGCACTCTATTCTGAATTTTTGTCTTCAGAAAGCCTCAATTGTGGATACATGTATGTATTTTTGGACTTTTCTGACCGTTTGACGGTTGTTTCTTTGTTTACTGGCTGTCCAGGGTTTGTTATTTGTTTTGCAGTTTTTCTTTTGTTAATAAGCGTTTTTTGAATTGTATGTGACTCGGAAGTTTGTTTTTTGCCTGAAAATCAAAACAGAATATAAAATTTGAGTGTGAATATTATTTGAGCTTTTCTCAAATGCGTGTCTTTTTACTTCTTTTCTTTTTGCGTTATCACTATAAGCATTTTTCGTGTTTTCAATGTGACATTTCTCTTGAAGGAACAAATTAGACAATTCGATACACGATTGACATGATAACTGATTTACTTTGTACTTTAAATGAATAGCCACATTTTGGGGCCTTATGAAGAACTCTATATCTATTTTTTTCTTTGCTTGAATTTGTTTCACTGGCGCAGAGTTCAATCGTCTAAGGTTTCAACCGAATTCTCAGAAGAAAAATAAAACAACAACCACTAACAGTACTGAAGATGACAGACATTTTTAGGTCTGGGGGTACAGTATGGCTGAATAAATAAGGCATTCCTTGTATTCTCCATCAAGGCGGGATCCGTCGCAGACTAGGAGTTGTCTTTTTCAAGAATGCTAAGATAATTTCCTATCGTGTGTGCAAGGCAGAGAGAATGAATGCACGAAGAATCAATGAGATTAAAAAAACACGTCAAATTTGACACACAGTTGGACAGTTGGGTTTCCAAACATTTTTTCTTCTTTCATTCAAATTTCGCGCGCTCCTTCCACCCTGAAAAAAGCTGCCATGTTTACTCGGCCATTTCGCACCTACCCGTAAATGGGGGTACCAAAAATGGAAACCCCCGGTCGCCTGCTAGGGGGTGCAGTGCACCAGATCCTAATCAGTGGTAGGGGTTGCCACCCCACCCCTCATCTTCGGTACTGACCCCCAACCATCAAAAATCAGAAGCATATTTTTAAAGTTTCATTTGTTTTCTCCACAAACATAATTGTACTATTCGATTGTCGTTAAAACAGGTTTTTAATTGGATAAATTGTGGACTACTGTTGTTTCATTACCGTGGATCAGGCTTCAAAACTAATATCGACCGCTATTCAAATTCCGGTGGTATTTCAAATTTCGTCCACCGTTTGCTTAATCCAGTCGATGAATTTGGGCACGTATGCGTAAAACGTGTACTTCTGAAAAAAATATGGAACTGATCGCGAAATACGGCGAGAAGCGACTTTATTTGTTTGTAGAATCACAATTCAGAAAAACAACTTACCTCAGGGTCGCAACCAATACTGAAAAGTCATATTAATTCTTCAAATTTAGCAGTTTTTAAATTTTCAAAAAATCTCAATTTTTAAAATTTGATTTGACGTACTTGAACGATGCAACGCCAACGACGACCCAGCTGCCATTTTGGTAGGTCACCATCGGGCCGCCACTGTCGCCCTTACATGAAACAGCATGTAAAAGTCACGTCTGTGTGTAGGACTTCTGTCTTCCGTTCTGTAGGTGGAAAGTTCGAACCCCGCTCTGGACAAGACGCATAATGGAGAAACTAAAGTGACCAATAACATCTAATGGTCTACTCCCTCCAGAGCCGGAGGTAAATTGGGCTTCTGGGCCGAATTGCCCGTTTCCACCGGATTTTCGTACCTTATAGTTTTCGGAACCGGTGCGCGAATAATTAATAAAACAAAAAACACCGTGAATAATGTCCAAATGCTTCTTCACTCAAACGTACATAGCAGAACGTTGCGGCATTATCAGCGCCAAGCGTACAGACAACGGTGTCCTGGATATATCCGTTGAACGCCTTTGTACAGTTCTCCCAATTGGACGTTTTCATGATCGCCTCTTGCAGCGTGAGCGATAGTTTACCGTCTGAAGTTTCGTTGAAAATTTCAGTGCTGAGAAAATAATATCGTCACCGCTCGTGGCCTGGTGGTAGTGCGTCAGACTATGCGCTCGCGGGATCGAGCCCCGCCGAGGGGTGTATAAAAGGCACTTAATGACAGAGAAAACTCGATGGGCGGCGTACTCAATGGCATTCAGTACGCTTCTCTGGGTTAGCCCTGGCGAAAAACATCGCCTAAAAATCCCAACAACAACAACAACAAATACCAATTCAACGAATAAGCTCACCCTTGTGCAGCAGGCCCCATCCAGTCGCGATCACCCGTGAGCCGCCTTGTTGCCATTCCGGCTGCAACGCGTCTGGCAGACACGCTGGACGAATCTCGTTCGTAAACGGTATCTGTTCGATTTGACGTCGTTACTTGCATAATTACCCAAAGTCTTGCATAAAAGGTTCCTCCCACTTATAAACCCCCCACCCAAAAGTGGGCGGAGTGTCACATGGCGGGAAACCAAAAAATTCAAAATTTTGACTTGGTAAAAATCCCATTCCGTTCATAAGGCCCAGAATTCCTGATCTTTGCTTTATAAGACCTCCTCTTCCTCTCACTTTATGTGGTTGTCACACAAAATGCCACTTTTTTCAGAAATTTTTGATTTTCAAATTTATACAAGGAGACCTCATATGCAAGACTTCGCGGTAACTCCGAGAACAACTTCCGGAGCAAAAATCAAACTTTCGACCACTCAAATTTGCACATGCATTTCAAAAACCGACGATCATATACCTTGCAGTCTAACTTCAACAGCGCCATGTCGTTGTGATGCTGGTGGTACGGCTGTGAGATGATCACTTTCTCGACAGCGCAGAGCTGAGATACGGAAGATCGAGGAATTTAGTATTGTGGATTTATTCAAACGTGTCCGGACAAAAAATGACGTCATTTGCTTTAAAAACGCCCGTTTGTCAAAGAACAGGCACTAAAATGTCAGTTTGGTGTGACTGATTCGACATTCACCATTTGTTTGCTGGAAGAACCGGCTAAATGGAAAGTCTGCTTTGCTGTTAACGGCAAGCGCATGTTTTGCGGCACATGACGTCATTTCAGTGGAACACGTTTGAAAAAATAGGTCATAGTTAAACAACATCAACACTTGAGAATCAGTGCCTAATAACAGTACAACCGAACTCTAAATTATAGGGAGAGAATCAGCTGATTGATTGCCTATAATTTCGAGTTTAACTGTATCTAGAGACTCAATGCATTCAGAATAATGAACAGAACATGCGATTTACCAGCTGCGTGTTTTCATTGATCCGCCCCGGATCCCCTCGCCAATGTGAGCCGAGTTTCACTCGAAAGTTCGAGTAATCCGCTCGGTTGGCCCTGTTCAAGTTATGTTTTCGCAACTTGATGGAGTTTTGTTTCAGTTGCTTTTCTCAGTTTTTTATCATAGTGTTTTGCAATTCGATTCCGAGCATCCTAACATTCTTAACATCCGAACAGTTGATTTTGTGAGATTTTACAACTTAGGTTCGCTGATGTTTTACCCAGACTATAAGATCTGTCTCTGTGGTGAAACACCTTCGGCAGTTCTGCCTGGTGTCCGCCGCACTGACGAGCCAGGCGGCACCGCGGTTATGCGTCTACACCTGGCGAAGCCCGCAAACAGCGAACTTTATTGCATCGAGCTCTCCAAATTCAGATAAAAAAAAGCACGCACGCACTAACACACAGTGACCGGCGGTGAGCACCCAACGATTCGCGATTAGAGCACCGGTGCAAATGTAGCCGTAGGTTGAGAACATGTCGAAGATGGCCACCACCCACGGCCACGCGTGCGGCGACGCCTCGAAGCCGTTCACCATTCGTTTTTGCTTTTTTTTGTTTCGTGTCCACGAGTCCTCCGCGTTGAACAGCTCCATCGCGTGCAGGCTGCTCGGTTGGCCGCACGGCATCGAATCGGCGTCAACTGCATCGGAAGTCGCCAATGTTAGTATGGCCTATTTTTTTAAACCTGTCCCACTGAAATGACGTCATGTGCCACAAAACATGCGCTTGTCGTTCACAGCAAACCAGACTATCCGTTTAGCCGATTTCTTCCCGTAAACAAATGGTGAATGTCGAATCAGTCACACCAAACTGACATTTTATTGCCTGTACTTTGACAAACGGGCGTTTTTAAATAAAATGACGTCACGTTAGTCCGGACACGTTTGAATGAATCTACAATAGTGTTGCTGCTTATAAGCATACAGTGGAACTCTAAAATATAGGGCGTCAGCTGATTGGTTGGTGGTGACGTGATGCATGCTGTCTGCGCAGGCTAAAAAAAACACTCGCCCACAGCAATGCGCGCACAGAAAGCATGCATCACGTGACCACCAACCAATCAGCTGATTCCCTATATTTTAGAGTTGCACTGTATACCGGAGCGATGGTGCGCGCAAGCGTGACGGACGTTTGCGGCATGGCATAATGCGGCAAGAGAAGCGCGTCCAGTCACACAGCATGCTGTGGTGAACGACAGTCTAACTCAAAAACATATCGAACTATTGTAGCTGATTGATTGGTGGTGACGTGATGCATGGATTCTATGCAAACCAAACTCCGCCTCCACAAATGCATCAACCAATCAGCTGGTTGGATATGTATAGAGTTAGAGTGTATTTGACCGCACGAAAAAATCCGACGCACTAAAATCCTTCGTTTGTCCGGGAGAATGCTCGCTGTCGATTAGTTCATAGCTCAACGAAAACCCGTCATGCTGAACGTCCCCATTGGCGCAAAACTCGACGGTCGCCACCGGACTGTCCAGAACAATCGGTTCAGCTGGTTCGGCACAAATATCGACTGAAAGTGGAAAAATAAAAAAAAAAACATTTTAAATTAAAAAGAAATGAAAAATGCCGGACTGAACTTGTGTCCGGCGGCGGAGTCCACGTGCAAACGGACAGTATTCCGCGATCCTCGGGAATGAAACGGACGAAATCGTGACAACCGGTTGGGGTCATCGATTGACGACCGTCCGGTCCTTCCAGATCAATAAAGTCGATGTGGAAATGCAATTGCTGGTAACAATTAAACTTGGTTACATTGCAAGTTGTCTGTCATCAAAACATCTATTGCTGGTTTCTATGGATTCCATAGTTTCCAACGTTTTTGCAGATCGTTTTGCTAAAATGACGGTTCGAAATCGACTTACCCCGAATCCGCTCGGTCGAATGATCCACCGTTGCTGTTGGTTCGGCAGATATCGACCAATTTTAATTTCGTCTTCTGTTTTGTGTAGTGTTGTAATGGCTTCCCCACTCACGAATACTGCTACACAAACACAGCACAACAACTTGATGGACAGAGTAAAACTTAACAGCTTCATGTTTAGCTGTTCACCAGTTAAAGCTCAGACCATGACATTTGAGACCATCATCTCTAGTAGCAAATCTGAGTGGGCTGTAGCGATAGCTCATTATCGAAGCAGAAAAGCTGGCTTATTTACTCAATGGACTGTTGTGCAAATAAGACACAGTTTATTCCGGTAGCCAAAAAAATGAAATATGGTCCCAGTTTCTGCTTGAAGTTCTATATGATAGTAAACTGGTTGGGATGTTTGAACGAATTTACCCCTCGCCATCAGAATGTATCAACTTTTATGCATCTATGATGTTTTCAGTTCATCCCTTCACCACAGCAGACCCGTGCACCTTGAACATCACCATATTCGCAGTAAATTCAAACAGCATTCAATGCCCAAATTGTACAAACAAACCACAATTTTGCGAACATTTCTCGGAAAAAATGACTGGCAAAAAAAACAATAAAGCGATCATGCAGGCTGACATAAATGCCAAAGAAAAAGTAAACAACAAGATTCACCATCATTAAAATGCGATCACCCCGTGAAAATGGAAATACAAGATGATCACGGCAAAATTGTCAAGTTCATACATACATGTAATGTATCAGCAAATAAAAAAGACTGAAATGCACGTTCGTATGTTGGTGTTTTGTTCAAATGTTTTCAATAGAAAACGTTTTTTGTTCTTCGCTCAGAGATCGACGTGAATAAGAAACGTTGTGAACAGCAAGATGATCAACGAAGAGAATAGAGACAGACAACTTGATGAGCGTACACGTGCGGATGACGTTGGCAACTGATTAGTCTCGATTGTCTGATCGTCATCGGTGCTTGATTTCGTGCCACCAAGTCGATACTCGATGATCGATGGACCTGAAACCGTTGTTGCTTTCGTAGTTTGCTTGAAACTCAGAACAGTCCATTCCATTTCATTTCATTTTATTTCGCGACAAAGCAGGAAACTCCGATAAAACTGTACGGAACAGCAAGCAGTTCGGGACGGAGACCCAAAGAACAGGCGAAAGTGCGCATGAAAAAAAAATCTGAAACAACAAAAGAATATCGAAAGGAACTTTCGACTGACTTCCAGTGACACTTAGTGTGTACTCGGTGGTCGTCACCGGTCGCGAGGGTCTTCGCGTGACGGACACTGAAAGAGAAAAAAACGCCAAAATGAGTCGTAGGTCGAAGTGAGGCGACCGTGAAAACGGCACAAACTACAACTAAACTGACCTGGCGGTCTTGTTTCGACCGCTTGAAAATGCTCCGGGGGCGCATCGTAGCTGCGGTCGTGCAACGGCAGCACCGCATCGTCGTCGATGTCGAGGGAGAGTTGCGGGAGACCACCGCTGTCTGAAAACAAATCGTTGTTTAATCTCTGCTTCTTTCGTTGATTTTGTTAAACGATATTCCCAAAGTCAATGTGATGGAATTGAAGACCCATCGCGACGTTTTTGGCACACGGGCAATTGAATATTGAGAGGCAATGTTTTTGTCGTACATACAATGTACGCTGAAATCTTTCAATCCATCAAAAAACTCTCATGATCTGCCATGTAAATCAAACGGTGAACTGATCAAATTTGGTAAAAGACCTACCCACCATCAATTATTCATATCAGCACATGCGAACGAAAAACCGACAAACATCGACCAAAAAAATTTTAATCTAGTCTTGTCTGAAAAGTAAAAAAAAACTCGATGAACAACGCAATTCAATACTTACTCTGAGCACGCTGTGCGTTAACCACAAAATCCGTTGATTGAAACAAAAGCAGAGCACCAATGAAGAGAAAGCCGTTCGAGGCTGAAACGGTCGGCCAGTAGACTGCGAAGTTCAACGAATATACCATCATTGACCACTCGACCATAATTTTGTTCCACCGTGGAAATTTTAGTGATGCTCCACAACGTTGTCAGTGATGATTTCACATTTGTGTTAATGTTTGCCGTCAAATATAGCGCCGAGAATCCGCTCAGTATTGACGCGCTGGGGTGTCACGAAAAAGAAGTTTCCAGTCAGAGTCAGAACGGCGGAAAAAAATTGCGTTGTTCAACAGGCAAGGTTGACAAACAAAAACGAACGAGAATGAACGGGCTGGTGTTCCTGAAAAAGAAACGTTATTCGGCAAAAATATGCACAACGGTGGAGACTTTTTTATTTTATTTTTTGGAGAAAATCAAAATATTTCTGCCATAAAAATGGACAAGAGAAAAATGCAACAGAAATATCCAGATAACTACAAACAACACGTTGTTGCACAAACAAGTTTATACCTAAATAAAAGCAGTTTCAATTTTCAGAAACAAGAGAAATGAAATACAACTGGAAAATAACTGAGGCAATTCTAAAAAAAACACGGAAAGTCAGTAATGTAACAGTGTCACAGAACAAAAAAGTTTCCATGTCAACAACATTTCGGGTGCATGACAAAACGAGTGCAATGAGTTCAGCGGGCAAATCTTGAGGTTAACACGCATTCTTTTGTTGCCGCCAATCCTGCGAACCAAAAATTCTGTGTCTCCGATCTTTTCTCCATTCAGAATCATAGAACAAGAACAGAGAATGAAAAACCTACAAGAAAAACAACAAACTGTGGCGGTGGCGGAGCACTGAACGCTTTATCTCGTGAGAAAATGTTATTGTTCAAACCCAAAGTAAGGTTTTTCACCCACAAATTGCGACTAGACCAATGCGATTACTGAAATCGCAACCAATAAGGCATTACTTTCACCCAATATGAAGTACAGAATGTTTTGAAACCTGCCATCTTTTCAGTGGAAGACTGATCCCGCGAAAGAAGTGAGAACGGGGATGGGGTTTTGGGCTGCCGACCACGATTCCCGGTTTATTCTTTTTTAATTCAAGGTTTCTTTAACTGCCGGGCTCTTTGCCTAAAACTGACAAATTTAAAGAAATATGCTGTAGCAGTAATAAGAAAAACAACTGTGAGACTTTTTGGCCCAACTAATCGATAGTGACAGGACAGCAACATAACAGCCATGAAATTCCGAAAAGGATGAAATTAAAATAAAAGTAATTCGCAGACGCGACAGCCACTGAAAATCTTCAGCGTGTTTAATCCGTTCGAGATGCGACCCAGATGAAAAACAACATTCAAATTTCATGTGGAAATATGTTATTGAACGGTAACACGGGCACTGCAAAAAACATGAATCATGAATATCGATGCACTATAACTTTCTAACTAAACAGCGCCGATTTTTCAGTTATTTCAATCTATCTATGATTATTTAGTGATCAAATATGATCAACAATTTAGATGCCAAACTTTGGAGAGAACATGCATTTTCAAATGTACCAAGCAAGAACACATGTTAAATTCAAATACACATTTTATAAAATATAAACACATGTTTTAAAAAAGTTGCTGGGGACGTTTGTGAACTAATGTTGTTTGCATGTTTACTAAACAGCTCGGCTCAACCCACCCAAAAACTACCTCGATTTATCTGTTTTGTTTTCTCTCTCAGGCGTTCTTTGAAGAATGTTTGCCCAGACAACACCATTTTCACGCATGACTGAAAAACCATGATACTCTGAACGTATATACCTACATTGTAGCTATTTTTAAATCAGTGATGTGGGACAAACTTTCGAAAAAAATGGAACGCTGAACAGCCATGTTTTACCAGTAAACAAGACATTCCGAATTGCATGAAAAAAAGGTTTTGGCATTTTCAAAAAAAGGCAAGCAAATGCAACCGAGAAATTGCATTTTCAACGTACGTACAGAAAGTACAGTATGGCCGAATAAATAAGACCGTAAGGGGGTAGTCGAGATAGGGGTTGTTTTTTAAAAATATCCAAATTCAAGGAAGCAAGATTGAACACAAAACTTAAAATCCGTTCGTCTAAAAAAACTAATTGATGTGGTTTTTGAACATCTATTTTCTTTCAAAATTCAAATTCAGACGGCGAGTTTTCCTTTTTAAAATTCAAATTCAGACGGCGAGAAAAAAGGAAAAAAAATCACAGCGAACAATCAAACAAGCGAGTTGTTGACGCTTTGAAATGACGGACTTTGAACAAAAGTTGATTCATTCTTGTTGCTTTAGGAGGAAGTTTGAGAGTCCAGAGGTGCAATATTGAGAAAAAAGAATCTATTGTTCAATTAAAGCGAACTAGTTCACCCTGTCGCCAAGTGCAATAAATTCTTTATGGGTATGTGTAATATTTCAGAGACACACCAGGATTACAGCAAGTAATAAACTTGTACCTCAGCAATCAACACTGACATTCCGGCGACGGCAACTTTGACAGCCACCAACAAATTACGTTTTTATCAGTGTGCGGGTTGGTCGGAACACTCCGAAAATTAATGAGGTTTCTCGCTATTACATACAATACATACGATCTTGAAAGGCAAGTTGCGACCGTGAAAAGTTTTTCAACGCAGCGGTAGTGAGTGACTATTTTTTTTATCAGAGAGTGTGCCCGAGTGTGGATGATTGTTGAGAAGAAGAAAAAAACAGCAAATGTCAACTCTTCATGTAACAACGAAAAAAAAACTCCAAATGCAGAGAGCTCTCGTGTCGCTACACGTCGCTTGACTAATCCAACACTTTGCACAAAAAAAGTACATACACACGTAACTCACAAACAGCAACAAAAAGTCAGTAGCAGCGACTAACAATATGCACCTTCATGTAGTCGGCATCATTAAAAATTGTCGCCGTCTAAATCTACATAAACTTCAATCGCGACTCGATAGGTTATGCGGCATTTGCAATATTTTTTGGTGAAAAAAACTCAACTGTTGTTGATTGGATGCAGTGGGGGGAAGAGAGAAACACAGAGCGAGACAGAGGTAGTCACCGGCTGGCATGTGCCTCAATAATACACACATATCTAGATAGATTATTTGTTAGATCGGCAGTGTTATTAGAGAAACGAATCGCAATTGCAACCCCGGCTTTACAAAATCACCGAGTATCGAAATCGATGCTCATTCCTGCCGAAAGCGCCCAGCTGCCCAAAAAACGACGAATTCAAAACGGACGCTAAAAGTGAGATCGTCAAATTTACCGGAATAAATCAGCTAGACAGGCAGGGTGGCTCGATTCACTACGATCGTATAAATCACAAATCCCAGCCACTATGGAGTACGGTTGTTATTTCGGAGAGAGGTTGATGCAGCGAACGAGTATAACAACAGAACGAACTGAACGCACATCGAAAATCAGCAGAGAGAGAGGGATAGAGACGGAGCCCGCAGCGCTGCGACACGTCCGACGTGTGTTGCAGTTACAGTTTTTTCATGTTGCATCCGCATGCCTGTTCTCAGGAGATACATACATACAATGTGTGTAATGCTGTTATACTGGAACGAACGAACTGAAATCGGTATTCATAATCTGAGTTATAAATATATTTCATGTGCAGTATCATCCTATCTATGCGCCGAAATGTCGATTTTATTTCCACACGGGACATTTCCACGGGCGCAACAACACGTTGAAGTTTCCACTATTATGTTTCCAGTGCGGGTGTTCACCAGAAATATCGCACTAGAAACACCATGATGGACGCGTTGTGTTGTTACACAGCAACAAGCGAGATACACCGACTCACCGGATTTCCAGTGGACGCGCGGATTGGCGACTGTGCGCGGAAGATTCGAATTTCCGACAAAACACGTCTTCGCTGGCAAAATTCTACCACTCTTACATCAGCAGACGTGAATTGTGATGCACGTGTATGGGAAGAAGACGAAACGCAGAAATGCTATTTTCAATTATAACAATCAATCTGCACGCAAACACGACCAAAAACAACAAATATATGCACTTCATTTCTCTCGCAATGCGTCACACACACTGGTGGGCGGTTTTCACACGACGACCTCGACGGAGTCGAATGTTATGCGATTTCGCCTTTATTACTTTCTGTTGCTACATGAACCTTCTCCCAGTTTGGGGCCACACACGGCAAATGCTACACATGCACGGAGGCGAGGAGGATATGTGAATAAGAATGAAGGCAACAGAAAACGCTGCACTTGTTGGAAATTTTAATTTTCAACTAAATTTTTTGACCGTGCGTTTGAACATTATAATAGCATCAGAGCGAGAATCTTTTTATATTGAATAATACATGTTCGCACTTTTGGGGCACGTAATGTATTCAAAGAAAATTGGATCCCCGGTTTCTTGCACAGTGTTATTCACCCGCCAGACATTGTATTCGGACAATAACCACAAAAATCAACTGTCTAACACGACGCATTTTAAAACCACCTTAATGGACGCCCAGACCACTTCCACCTCCATAGAGCATAATAGCATTTTCATGGCATCTGTTTTACATCCTGAAAACAGAAACATTAAAAAATTTATGAGCTTTGTTCGCCGCTGCACACACAGATGCGGCCGTCTCGCTAGTGTCTTTCAAAGAGCGTGTGATTTAATGCCGCCGTTCACTGTTGATGATATGTTGAACAACTTCCCACGTTGTTCAAAGACAATGAAGAACAAATAATGTGACAGAGGTCTACTTAAAAAAACTTTTTAAAACTTAAAATGTGTCATTTGGCCGTCATTGGCGGCTCCTAAATGAACTTTTATGGTGCTAGACGAATACGCAACTAAAGCTCACAAACACATCGGCTTTTTGAAAGATGAAGGATGCTGCTCAGTGTCTGCTTTGAATCTTTCTATCGCAGCATATCAAATAAATCTTTCAAAAAGTACCCTTCGGTCCGGTACTTTTGAAACGTGTACTTATTTATTGATACATAAAAACGGGATTGGTTGGGATAAACCATTGTTCCCGCTTCATAGTGCCATTTAGAACGTAGTGTAGTGGCAACAATTGCCTGATGTTTGTGCTTTCGTTGCGAAAATACTTGAGTGGTTGTTGGGAATCTTTTATTTTCTGTTGGTGCATGGGATATCATTGAACAAGAAATGTACTTTCATTTTTACTGAGAAACGCAATGTTTGACATAACAACAGTGTTATAAGGTCAATGGTCATCTATAAACCCGCACACTTTCCCACGCCTGGGTTTACACTCATTTTGTATACCGGGTTTGCGCAACCACACGCTTGTTATGATGCAGGCTGTTATTTCGTTTTATGTTTTATTTTTCCAATAGAAATCTTTTTTAATTACATTGTTTACTTTTAACTACAGGGTGGACCAAAAAAAGGTTCCAATTCTAAAATGCTCTCACTGGCGTGTGCTGAGGTGTTTAGAGCTGAAAATTGGAACACTATTAGAAAACAGTTGGAGGTTTTTCTGACTATTTTTTTTTCACGGTATGTTGCCCCTATCACTCACTACAGCAGAATATCTGAAAAACATGAAAAATCGACAAATGTGGTGTGGTGAAATAAAGAGGGTTGATTTAGCTGAAACAAGAACCTCATGGCTTAAAACTTGGAACACTGTTTGAACACTTTGAGAATTTTTTGTGATCAAATTTTGCTTGGTTTACTCGTTTCTGTTCATTTTTTTACAGTGCAATTTTCAAAAAATAGCGATTTTTGACGAAAAACAACGTTCATTCATAATCTCACTGTTTATCATTGCTCATAAACGGACTTCCGAACTAATGTATCGCCATGCGGGGCAAAATTGAATTTTGTACAAATTGCCGAACCACTATGGAAAAGTTATTCGCATGTTTCGACCAATTGGCACACCAGACTCGCTTCTCTGCCGTCCACTTAACCATGATGGCAGCAACGACTGAAAATGGAATTGCATCTTTCACTGCAGAAAATAACCAGTCTGCTATGGTAAAAAATATTGTATCAGAGTGGCAAATTGTGTAAATTAAAAAAAAGAAAAAACAGTTTGCATCTGGAAAGATAAATTCGCATCTGTTCTGGGCAGACCCGCTCACGCACGCTCAGACTCGAAGTGAAACATCAGGTTGATCAAAGACGGTTCAAATGCAATTCAGCATTTGGCATTTACAAACTACTGTATGTGCGTATTGTTTATTTCATCTTTTTTGTATTGTGAACAACCAACGTTCATCATTTGGTCTTTGTTACAGCTAAATTAACCCTCTGCATTTCACCACATTTGTAGATTTTTCATGTTTTTCAGATATTCTGCTGTAGTGAGTGATAGGGACAACGTACCGTGAAAAAAAATTTGGTCAGAAAAACCTCCAAATGTTTTTTAACAGTGTTTCAATTTTCAGCTCGAAACACCTCAGCACACGCCAGTGAGAGCATTTTAGAATTGGAACCTTTTTTTGGCCCACCCTGTACTTTTATTCTTTGCAGTTAGTATGATGAGAGCAGACATGTAGAATACGAACAGAAACCGACTTTTTAGCAAACAGTACCAAAAGTAGAACATATTGCAGAATATAAATCACACCTTTATCATGTTTAAGTTTAGTCACGCTATAAGCTAACAATTGCACATGTTATTTGTTTAGTCATACCATAACATTCAACAGCCACTAGCACTTTCAAAGGTTACATTTCAAAGGAACATGGAATATGCTGACCAAGTAACAACAGAAATTCCCTATTCACAAGACTAAACATACATACAATAAATTGGGCGTTCGTTATCCAAACGTACATTCATGAAGCAGTATTTAGTAACCGCGTGGCTATGTTTCGACACAGCTGTGCGTCACTAAATACTGCTTCATGAATGCCGCCTAACCTTTTCTGGAATCAATGAAAATATGAAGAAATTTAACACAAAAACAGAAACCCCTCTAAAAGTTAATGCAAAACTGTCGATTTTTACACATGTCCGTCAACACGTTCACAAGCATCTTTCTCATGGTACTCACTCACCTTAGTTTTTTCCAAAATTATTAAAAGTGCACACCATATGTTTTTCCTTAAATCTTCATGCCGATAAAGCATTTTTAAAACAATTCAAAGATTGTTCGATTTGTCTGTCTGATCTGCTATAACGTACACCATTTACAACTGTCACATACACACACACACACGCGAATGATATAACGAAAATTCACAAAATTCTGACAATTCACACATGCAGCAAAAACCGTTGCTGCACATTTTGACGATAGTATATAATTTTTTTATATCATAATCCATTTATAGATCATTTTCAAACAAACGACTGACACGCAGAATATGAACGACCGCCCGTGCGAGGGGCACACGACGGCGAAAAAAAGAGGAGTCGCAGTCAAGGTTGTCACTGTTTCATGTGAATCGTGTGGGCTCATATCGTGAATGCGTATGCGTATGCGAGAACGGCGATAATAGTCTCATATTGTGGAATAATGCTGTTATCACCGCGACGCCACACAATGAGCAACACAGAAATTAAACAATTTCGCTTATTCATAATGGCGAAAACATATTCGTATCAACGACATAACATCCATACGTGCCTGCTGCTGATGTGAAAACCGCTGCTGCAACACCGTGTATGTCAATAATAAACTGCACACGATGTTTTTGCCGTCACCGATACTCCGCCACGAACCTCCGCCTTCTCGTGTGGCCTTCACGCAAGCCGGTTGGCACATTTTCTGCACCTGTTTTTTTGCGCTAATATATCAAACACGTTTGCGAAATTCATGCATAGCCGCCGATTTATTGCTTTCCATAAAGACATGTGTAAGTGTTGTGACGACGATATGTGATCACGTAATATCGCTTTCACGCACCGACACGCGACCATCATCTTCTCATGCTCTGCTATAGTGACCTTCGCTTACCAAATTTTTTGACAGGCGCTAACAGGGTGATTTCTTACAGCAATCATAATGTATTCAACTTATTTCGAATTTACGTCATCGCGTGTCTCGTCTACTGAATGATCAATGAGTGCAACTTACTGCCATTTTTCAATAAACGGCTAATTCCATAACCGACTAATCATTTCACTTGCTTCCCACTGAATCCCAGTCACTATTGATTAGTGCCACACAGCCTCTACAGGTGCTAACTTGTTTGAGACTGTTTTGAATGCGAACTTATATGCTTACCGGTCTAAAGTGCTTCACGCAACATGTTATGTTCATTTTATCGTGTTCTGAAAAACATAACTAAGGACAAGTTTGCAGATGAAGACGAGAATACGTTTTTTATGTGAGATCACCTGCGTGTGAATTCAATCGATCCGTTCCATGAATCTATCCGAAATTTCGCATTATTGCACTGCAGCAGTTACACAGCGATGGTTTTCGCTGATATTCGCACAATGCACAACAGAATTTCTGATCGCTCGATATGCGATTCTCAACAAAACAACACATCGTTTGACAATTTGCGTTGTAACATGCACTTTTGTCTGGGTAACGACAAAAACCAATAATACACACACACACACACATTTCCAGCAATCAAAAATTATTCAATGTATTGAGAGCAAGATTTTTGAATTCAGACGCCTAAAATCGCAGTACAACCTTCAGTTTTCAGCTTTTACTGAAACTTTTACTGAAATCTCTAAAAAAAATTTGAAATACGCAGCTCAGAAAATTTCTCACTTTCAATGTATAAACACATGCACAACATGCAGAGATGTGTTTTCCCATCCCACCCAATTTTTGCAGTCATGCTGTTTAATTTCGCAGAATTACCGTAAAGTCTTGCATATAAGGTTCCTCCCACTTATAAGACCCCCACCCAAAAGTGGGCGGAGTGTCACACGGCGGGAAACCAAAAAATTCAAAATTTTGACTTGGTCAAAATTTTACCCCGTTTATAAGGCCTGAAATTCCTAATGTTCGCTTTATAAGACCTCCTCCCACTTATAAGGTTGTCACACGAAATTCCACTTTTTTCAGAAATTTTTGATTTTCAAATTTATATAAGGAGACCTTATATGCAAGACTTTACGGTATATCAATTGTCGGCATTGAACGGCATTGAGTATAATTGAAAGGTAGCGGTCAAGCCGAAACTTCGTGTTTCTGGTTTTGTCAACAATTGTACGGTTTGACTGTGTGCTTGCTGGTTCTCGTGCGCCCAATTGCAGTCATAAAGCTAAAAACCGAAATTATTCCACATTAACGCACAGAATTTCTACTTACAGCTGTACGTGTATGTTAACGTGTCCCGATTTTATATTTTTTTTCGAAAAAAACTCCAATTCAATCACAGTTTCTCCTATTACCTACCTCTTCTACTCAACATTCATATGCATAAGCAGCCTGATTCGTACCTTTTGTGAAAATTCTAAATTTCGTCACTTTTCTCACCATTCTTTACTTCATTCACAATGAGCAACATTATCATGAATTGCAGTGGTGTCGCAAGTATAAAGTCTAATCATTCAATTCATTCCAACTATCATTCCCACATGCACCGTAAAACATTTCCACTGAAATGGTTATATGTACCGGAGAGTGATTCTGAGTGTGCTGCTGCAAATATCAATGCATTCCGCCTCTGCAGCATTTCCACTTAGCAAATCAATCTCGAGCGCGCGCACAGTGGAAAGTGTCTGCACAGCGCCTTTTACGTGTATATTCGAAGCCGAAACAAGCAAAATCTTTCTAGGTACACACACATAAATCGACAGACCGCGACTGTCTCGCTATTTCCGGCAGGCCCTATAAACCACGCCTCAGTAAGACTAGCGGTCTGATCCATCCAATGTGCTCCAACGAGTATTTTTTCTTCATTGTACTCCCCAACGCGCGCAAACAGGCGCATTTGTGCGCACTTGGCGGGCGGGTATGTTGCACCTGAAGTAGAGACAGCAAGCCGCGGCAAAATCCTGCGACCGATTCTGGATTTCATTTATGATCGTACGCCACCTATACATACAGTGGCGAGCAAAAGTTTGGAAGCCCCACATGCGCGCGCGCGTGTGTGTGGTTGGTATATGCGTGCTTTCATTGTGCGTCAATCTCCGCAACACATGCTAGCTTTGTTTTTGTGAACACAACAACTGCTTGTTCCAAAAATTAAAAATATTTACTTGTGTGCATAGTAATAATGCAAAAATGCGCGATATGCAGCGCAAGCAGGGGTTTCCAAACTTTTGGCCCACCCTGTACATGCACATGCGCAATGTGTATGTAACACTCGCGACAGAGGGTTGTCCACCGCCGTGTTTGAGTTTTAAAGGTCTCCGTTTGATACGCTGTTCTCTTGCAGTTTTATCGGAGTTCCTACGGTTCGCGAAATAAAAATGAAATGAAATGAAATGTGTTTGGCGTGTGACGCAGGCGAAGGAGCATATATTCGTTTTTCATGTCGCTTCTGTCACTGCGACAACGCGATACAAATCTGTAGCTCTCAAGACTCGCTGACTTTCATTCCGCGCTTTTTAGTGTAACTGAACGCGGCTTACCGTGAATACTGAACATTGGCACTTTTTGCAATCGATCTCCAAAACACGGACGACAGCGCAACGACACATGTATATCATCTCCTAGCACTCTCATATATCATGTTGCTTCTCATCAGTCTTATCATACGCAAAACGCATTATGCACAGACACTGTTCAATTTCGCCTCTAAGAGCGAAATTACTCACTCAACCAAACTGTACCGTCTTCCGAATGCGCAAATGTGCTCGTGTCTTGGTACTTCGGAATGTGCTGGAAAACGTGCACACACACGATATTTGGTTCGGTCACAAGCAGCTCTGTTGCTTGAAGACGACTGTATACATGTATTACTGTATTTGTACATTTGTATGCACGTTGTACAATTCTAAGACAGATTCCATCCAAGCTGAAGAAAGGGCTGGTTGGTCGCATCGAAATAATGTCATATGCTTGAGTTTATCAACCAAACGCAGTTCATAGTTGATTGTTTTTTTTTATTTCGACCCACAACATCCGTGAAAGTTTGAATTTACTCGAAGCTGATTTTCAATACGCGCAGTCACGCCATGTAGTAGCAACAAAATCAAACTTCCCAGCAAAGGGTGCTGGTGTATCGAGCAATAGTTTCTTCAAGATTTTCGTTTTGCGATGATGTGTGATGCAACGTGCAAGTCATTCGATTCCACACAAACAAAAAACTGATAAGACCAGCAACCGTGTGTGTAACGCACACAGTCAATCGCGCGCACTCGTCGGTCTTATCTTCTCTTTACCCTTTTGTTTTGTATAATCACGGCTTCTTTTTGTGCCGTTTAGACACCGAAACTTACTGATTGCAACCTGTAAACGCTGTATGAAATTAAAAGCAGCCACACAAGCTATACAAGGCGAAACAAATAACAGTCAAAGCTGACGTTCTCTCGTTATTAGAGCATTTTTATTCGTTTTTTGTTTCATCAAGATTTTCCGACCAGCCAGTTCAACCAGCGTCATTATCCAATGCAAATTTTCGTTTCAAGCTTGAATTGTACCAGTGGCAGCGGAATTTAGCATTTGAACTTGTGGACAAGAGATGTTTCAGTGCTGAAAAACAAATTAACAGTTTTGGTGAAGAAAATGCGAACGCAAATTTTGGTGCTTTGTTTCGTAGTTTTTTGTTCAGCATTATCACTAGTGTCGTCAAGCTTTCACACACAAAAAAAAACATGGAACACAACTTTTTGGAACTTTTTAGCTTTAAACATAAATGTGAGAATATTTGACCAGCAAACATGCTCTCATGTTTTGCGACTGCAGGTGAGAATAAGACATTAAACGCATTCACAAAAGGCTGTGATCTTTTCTACGTTTTAATATTTTGTTTGCAACTTGAATTTTGAATGCTTTTGATGGGTTTCAAAATGTCACACAAAAGTCACATTACGTACCGTATTACCTCTAATAAACCCCCATGGGGGTTTATTTCTTCAGCGACTTCTGGGGGTGGGGGTTTATTTTGGGGGGGGGGCTTTATTTTTTGGGGGGGGGGGTTTATTTGGAAACCATTTTTAGGAGTGGGCAAAATGGCAAAAATACCTTCCATGGCAGGAAGGAAGTCGCAGAAACTTCTACTCTACATAGAAATTTCCTTTTACAACAGCCTTTTGTAATGAAATTACCATTAACTCATCCATTTGGGGCCTTTGGTAGCACAATTTCATCATTTTCACGGCAACCAGCCACTGAATTCGCTGGGTATGTGTTCCAAACAGGTTTCAATAATCCCCCATGGGGGATTATTTTTTTGGGGGGGGGGGATTATTTGGAAACTTGTCGAGGGGGTGGGGGTTTATTTTTGGGGGGGGGGTTAATTTTGGGGGGGGGGTTTAATAGAGGTAATACGGTATCTGTTTTCACTTGTGCATGTAAGCCCGTTGAAAGCTGCCTGTAAACAAACAACGCAGCGCATTTTTTCTCGCAAGCACAGTGTACAAATCTGCGCAGCGATAAAAATTACTGCATTTGTATTTCGAACTTTTATTTGGGTAACCGTGCTCAGACGCTGTCCATTTTTCTTGTCTGATATGCAGCTGTAATGCGGTTATCCTAAATTCCGGTATGATAAAAGCAATCTGTCGGTGAGAATACATTTCATTTCGCTGTTTTTTCTCGTTACCGATGTATACAAGAATCCGAAAAAGTTGCTCACATGTATCAGCTATGGCTCGCTGCTTCTCCGCACGTTATGGACGGGTTTATAATAAAAACAAACTAGATGTGTTCATTGTTCTGTTTTTTCAATTTTCAGACACACTAGCATGACCAACAAGCAGACTGTTTTTCTCGGCGTTATTCCACGACCAATATTACGATGTGTTCTGTACGTGATCATGACGTTCTCAATGGCGGTGTTCCTGTTGCTGCTCACACAAGTAGACACCGATGAATCAGACGCGCTAATAATGCAACAGCTGAAACACGAGCAACTGCATGACAAGAAGCTGATGCACGCAGCGCACTACTCGGACAAAGATGTGTACGTCAACGACAACACCAACAACAACGGCCCGATTGAAACGGCCGACAAAGGTCGAATCGTACTCGACGGTACTCAGGTGAGTCATCATTGAATTTACAGTTTTGTTAATTTACGACACACAATCGCAAGCTTCCAAGTGTGAAATTTGTGCAATAACCGCAAAAAAAGTGAAAATACCCCAGTTTACAATGTAGTTTTGTGATTCCGGTTTCATCGTCACAAAATAAATAGTGTACTATGTATGACCTATTTTTTTAAACGTGTCCCACTAATGTGCCGCCAAACCTGCGCTTGTCGTTCACAGCACATCAGACTTTCCGTTTAGCCGATTTCTTCCCGCAAACAAATGGTGAATGTCGAATCAGTCACATTAAACTGACATTTTAGTGCCTGTACTTTGACAAACGGGCGTTTTTAAAGAAAATGACGTCATTTTAGTCCGGACACGTTTCAATAAGTCCACAATATTTTGCAGCCAGTTACTGAAGCGATGCAACCGCTGACGTTTGCGACACCGGAAAACACGATCAATGCGCACAACTTCAAGTTTCTACTGAATCAGCCCGACCTGTGCAGACTCATCCGGCCGGACGTCTTCATACTGGCCGTCGTTCACACGTCTCCGTCGAACGTGAAACGGCGAATGGTCATTCGAGAGACTTGGGCGTCACAAAAGTACTACAATAAAGTAAGGACAACCAAGGTAGATTGTAGTTAGTTGCTCTATTGGTACGGAATGGCCAAGTGAACATGGCAGTTTTTTTCAGGGTAGAAGGAGCACGCGGAATTTGAATAAATGAAAAAAGACGTTCAGAAACCAGTAGTGTGTTCAATTTGACGTGTTTTTTTTAACAAATTTATTCTTCGTTGTTCATTCTTTCTGCTTTGCACAAACGATATTCTTGAAAAAACAACTCCTAGTCTGCAACGGACCCCGCCTTAATGAAGAATACAAGAACTGCCCTATTTATTCGACCATAGTGTACGAAGGTACTCCAGTGGTCAGTTTTATAAAAGTGAGTAGTGTCTGAAAAGTGAGGAGTTTTACTCCAGGGTGTTCCGAAAGTTAGACCATAACAAATTTCGGTTGAAGAATTGAACCTAAAGTTTCTTTTTTGACTCAGGCTTGATATTGGTTTGATATTTTTGCCAAAATCACCACTTTTAATTTTATTCTGCTGGTTCACCTCCATAAATTTATTTAGAAGTTGTCAAGGTTTAACTTTTGGAACACCCTGGAGTAAAACTCCTCACTTTTCAGACACTACTCACTTTTATAAAACTGACCACAGAGTTGTAGGATAGCTGCTGAACATAATTCCGAAGCGCTTTATATGTGGTCGTTTAAACAACTGATACTCTTACGAAAGGTGAAAACGGTGACAATATTTGCGATGGGCAAAACAACCGACGAAAAGGTGCAAAATATGGTGCGACTAGAAAGCGAACTTTACGGTGACATCATTCAAGAAGATTTTGTCGACTCCTACAAAAACCTAACCTACAAGGTCTGTTAAGTTCAAAGTTCAGCAAATATTCTTAAATTCACGCTTTTCTTTTGGTTTCGCGACTTGATGCGTTTGCATGTAAAATAGGAAAACATTTCAAAAATTGCGCGGCAATTACAGCGCCGTCGCATTGAGGATTCGGATTTTTTTAGCTGTACGGCTTTTCCCAGAGGTGAAACTTTTTTTATGCTTGAAAACTTTTTGAAACGATAATAGTGATCTTATAGGGCATCATGTGGCTTAAATGGGTCAGCGTTTACTGTCCACAAGCGTTGTACGTTCTCAAAGTTGACGACGACATTTTTGTAAACATATTCAATCTGGTCGCCCACATCAGCACCGTGTATAAGCGCGATGTAGCGCGTGAGAACACCGTCTTGTGTCTCGTTTGGACGCGCATGCAAGTGCAACGGAATCCAAAGTCAAAGTGGTTGGTATAACTTATTTTTTCAAACCTGTCCCACTGAAATGACGTCATGTGCCGCCAAACATGCGCTTGCCGTTCACTGCAAACCAGACTTTCCGTTTAGCCGATTTCTTCCTGCAAACAAATGATGAATATCGAATCAGTCACACCAAACTGACATTTTATTGCCTGTACTTTGACAAACGGGCGTTTTAGTCGGGACACGTTTGAATAAATCCACAATATAACACTTTTGCTGCCTACCTCGAGTTTTCTGTCAGTTTGATGGCAATTCAATGGAACTACATATAGTAGTTGAAATCTGATCCATTACTTCTCAGGTATGTCTCGAAAGAGGAATGGCCGGAGGAATACTTCACGCGCTATTGTAGCGGATCAGCGTACATAATCAGTCGCGATCTCATATCACGCATGTACCTGCAGTCGTTTAGCACGAAGTTTTTCTGGGTACGTGCGAACAACACTGCATTTGCAGCCAGTGTTAAAAATATGCAAAAACTACGACCTATTTTTTTAAACGTGTCCCACTGAAATGACGTCATGTGCCGCCAAACATGCGCTTGCCGTTCACAGCAAACCAGACTTTCCGTTTAGCCGATTTCTTCCCGTAAACAGAATGTCGAATCAGTAACACCAAACTGAAATTTTAGTGCCTCTACTTTGACAAACGGGCGTTTTTAAAGCAAATGACGTCATTTTAGTCCGGACACGTTTGAATAAATCCACAATACGAAAACCGGTCTGTCAAACACTTTAGGTGGACGACTTTTACATCACCGGTCTGCTGGTGCACCCACTAAACGCCTCCTACGTCAGTCTGGCGTCGTTGTATGTGTTGAAAAAGGCCGAACTACACGAACGTCTGGTCGACGGTTACGCCATATTCGGCCATGTGCCCGGCTCGATGAACCAGCGGTATGCCTTGTGGAACGAGGTGCTACAGGCGCGTGGACTTCCGAGTACATTGCACGTCGAGAAATTGAGAAAACCCGCTCTAAAACGGCATTATTCGCCGGTAGTGACCATATCAGCGTCGGCGAACGAACCGAAATCGAACAATCTGCGAGCGTCAGAAGGCGCTTCGTTACTCACTGCCGTCAGAAGAACTCATTCGCCGACTGGCGTGAATCTGACCAGTGCCGATTCAACCAACCAAAAAGAGACAAGAAATGGCGTCACTTAACGCGAATTCTTCCAACTTCTCCATACCGGTCGGTGCTGAAAACCGCTTGCCTGTTGTGATAATAATTAATTTCCAACTTTTTACCGTTTGGTTAACAACTTTTGTACTAATGTCAACCTTCGAACTTAAAACAAATATAACAATAATGAACCTGGTCTGTGCTGATGCGAATTAGAAGAGCACAAAGTGTCTGCTAATCCCCATCTATTTGTTTTATTGCTAAATGTACAGTGCTTTCTTTAAAGCCGGGTATGTATAAACTGATCGAGAACAAACCAACATCAGTTCTGCTTCTGTAGACCAACGGCAGAATTTATTCATTTTTTTAGTAATGAAACAAAGTTGACAAAAAATTCTCAAAATCACGCACTCGGATGTGTCCTACGTCGCCAGTTTTCCCACAATAACAACAAAGAAAAACATCTTCGCTGCAACGGAACTCAATAAGAAAGCATTGAAATGATGAGCGAAAACCGTCATCTGCACATGAGGACGATGCTACACAGTGAATGTGACTTTGTGCGACTGACAAAAGCGAGTATTATGTTGTGAAATGCAAAACGTTATACATCGGAATGTGTACGCACACGAATGCAAGGAGGTGTGTAGATCGGTTACTAGCCGAGTCTGACGAAGCCCGGCTTGCGTATCATCCGCTGTAGTTCCTCTGCAATGGTCAGACAAACGCTTGCCAATGATCTCAATGCTTTTTTGAGTAACAATCCAAAAAAGCTGGCTCACCACTGCTGTCGTCGATGTTCGATGATTTCTTTCCTAGGCGAACGTAACCGGGTTTGCGGCCGAGTCTGACAAAGCCCGGCTTACGGCCTAAACGCACAAAGCCCGGCTTTCGTCCTAAGCGTACGAAGCCCGGTTTGCGGATGACACGATCCATGCTGTCCTCGGAGTCCGCTTGCACTGAAACGGATTGATTGAGCTGTTGGAAAGTCCATGAAAACGCGAGGAACAGCTACTCAGCTGCAAAAAAGAAAAAAAAACATACCAGCGTCTGCAATCACCAGTGCCAAGCATACGGCGACCACTAAAACAGCGACAAACAAACGACGAATTGCGGTCATTCTGCTCCACCGTAAAAGGCGTCTTTTTTAGATCAACCTAAATTTTTTTTCTTCAAAAAAATGAAATCTGATAAGTTTTGGACATCAAAACTGAAAGAAGCTGCTGAACTCTTGTCGAGTGAAGTTTTAGTTTGAAGTTTTCTCTCATAAAAGGAATCGGGTGCACTTGTAATTCAAGCAAACAACTACCGGAGTAATGCACGAAATACAGCATGGAACACAAACACACTACGCCTAAACGTCACATTGTCACATACATAAGCAGATTTTTTGCCCAATCACATATACGATAGTTTTATAAAAAAGTATCTTAGTCGTAAATCAAACCAATGAAACTCATAGATGATTGGATCATTGGATGGAGGAGATGAACTACAAGAAGCACAAAAAGCTTGAACCATTTGCTACATTGTGTTTCTTAAAAAAAACGCATGCAAAAATACCTGAAAAACATCTTTTAACTTTTGAAATTTAGAAACAAGCAAAAGTATGAGTTAAACTCACAACTGAAACGAATTTGCAAATAAATTTCTTTCATGCACACACATAACTAAATTCAATCAGACAAATTGAGCAGACAACTAAATCTGACAACAGCCGAACAGAGCTTTTACTGGAAGCTGCTTGCATTCCTGACTGGATTGGCTAATAAACCCTGCTATAATAATAATTATGAAACACGGGTGATACAAATGTATGGAGACAAAATAACGAAAAGCCAGTGTGATGTCATTGCAAGATACAAGATAATTTACTACGGTGGCTTTAGTGGGATATGTACCAGCTCTCCTGTTTTGCGTCCGACAGAACAAACCATCTGAGCGTAAAAAATGTCACACACCGCGGAGGCGACGTATGCCGTCATAGTTTTCTGAAAAACTCCTGAAGGATTGACTGGAGGGCAAAATTGTGTGGGCATCTATAATACTAAGATAGTAACTGTGTATGTAAGTAAGTCAGGTCCGTTCCGCTACGTTGATTGGCTATTAAAATTTACAAATTTGAGCCAATTTTGCTATTTAAGTCATCATCAGCTGAATACTCATACTCCATTTTCTAATGATGACAATGCAAATACAAGTTTAAGTCGTCATTCCGCATGGCTTTAGTCATCATGATGCCTTTTGCTCAAGAGCGACAACCAACAAGCGAGACAATCGTAATAATTGCAAGGACTCCATTGTAGACGATGGAGTGTTTTTCACAAAAAACGAGTTTTTTTGTTGCACTCGATCAAAAAGAACTGGCTTAGGTTAGGGTAAGCGGGGAAAAGAAGTAAACATTCGAAACAAAAGCGGGAGCTTTGCTACGGGTACTCAGTAAAATGTAGAAAATCGTTGCTTTTTTCATTTGTTTTTTTATCACAGAAAATGCGTCACTTACGATAGAAAAGCTACATAGGAAGACAAAAACGACCGTTTTACACAATGGACACTCAGAAACGTGTTGCTTTTTGTTGAACTCGATCAAAAAGAACTGGCTTTGGTTAGGGTAAGCGGGGAAAAAAGTAAACATTTGAAACAAAAGCGGGAGCTTTGCTACGGGTATTCAGTAAAATGTTGCTGTTTTGTCATTTCCATTCTATCAAAAATCCTTGGCTAAGGTTAGGGTTAAAGGTAAGAGTAGTAAACATACCACACAAAAGTGGCCGTTTTGCAGCGAATATTTAAAAAAGTTTTGCATTTTTTGTCATTTAAACTTTAAAAGGCTTGGCTTAGGTTAGATTAAGCGGCCAAAAGAAAATCGTTGCCTTTTGCTTCATTTGTTTTTTATCATAGAAAATGCGTCACTTAGGATAGAAAAGCTACATAACAAACCAAAAGCGACCCTTTTACACAGTGGGTACTCAGAAACGTGTTGCTTTTTGTTGCACTCGATCAAAAATAACTGGCTTAGGTTAGGGTAAGCGGGGAAAAGAAGTAAACATTCGAAACAAAAGCGGGAGCTTTGCTACGGGTATTCAGTAAAATGTTGCTGTTTTGTCATTTCCATTCTATCAAAAATCCTTGGCTAAGGTTAGGGTTAAAGGTAAGAGTAGTAAACATACTACACAAAAGTGGCCGTTTTGCATGCTTTTTGTTGCACTCGATCAAAAATAACTGGCTTAGGTTAGGGTAAGCGGGGAAAAGAAGTAAACATTCGAAACAAAAGCGGGAGCTTTGCTACGGGTATTCAGTAAAATGTTGCTGTTTTGTCATTTCCATTCTATCAAAAATCCTTGGCTAAGGTTAGGGTTAAAGGTAAGAGTAGTAAACATACTACACAAAAGTGGCCGTTTTGCAGCGAATTTCAGAAAAGTTTTGCATTTTTCGTCATTTAAACTTTAAAAGACGTGGCTTAGGTTAGATTAAGCGGCCAAAAGAAAATCGTTGCCTTTTGCTTCATTTGTTTTTTATCATAGAAAATGCGTCACTTAGGATAGAAAAGCTACATAACAAACCAAAAGCGACCCTTTTACACAGTGGGTACTCAGAAACGTGTTGCTTTTTGTTGCACTCGATCAAAAATAACTGGCTTAGGTTAGGGTAAGCGGGGAAAAGAAGTAAACATTCGAAACAAAAGCGGGAGCTTTGCTACGGGTATTCAGTAAAATGTTGCTGTTTTGTCATTTCCATTCTATCAAAAATCCTTGGCTAAGGTTAGGGTTAAAGGTAAGAGTAGTAAACATACTACACAAAAGTGGCCGTTTTGCAGCGAATTTCAGAAAAGTTTTGCATTTTTCGTCATTTAAACTTTAAAAGACGTGGTTTAGGTTAGATTAAGCGGCCAAAAGAAAATCGTTGCCTTTTGCTTCATTTGTTTTTTATCATAGAAAATGCGTCACTTAGGATAGAAAAGCTACATAACAAACCAAAAGCGACCCTTTTACACAGTGGGTACTCAGAAACGTGTTGCTTTTTGTTGCACTCGATCAAAAATAACTGGCTTAGGTTAGGGTAAGCGGGGAAAAGAAGTAAACATTCGAAACAAAAGCGGGAGCTTTGCTACGGGTATTCAGTAAAATGTTGCTGTTTTGTCATTTCCATTCTATCAAAAATCCTTGGCTAAGGTTAGGGTTAAAGGTAAGAGTAGTAAACATACTACACAAAAGTGGCCGTTTTGCATGCTTTTTGTTGCACTCGATCAAAAATAACTGGCTTAGGTTAGGGTAAGCGGGGAAAAGAAGTAAACATTCGAAACAAAAGCGGGAGCTTTGCTACGGGTATTCAGTAAAATGTTGCTGTTTTGTCATTTCCATTCTATCAAAAATCCTTGGCTAAGGTTAGGGTTAAAGGTAAGAGTAGTAAACATACTACACAAAAGTGGCCGTTTTGCAGCGAATTTCAGAAAAGTTTTGCATTTTTCGTCATTTAAACTTTAAAAGACGTGGCTTAGGTTAGATTAAGCGGCCAAAAGAAAATCGTTGCCTTTTGCTTCATTTGTTTTTTATCATAGAAAATGCGTCACTTAGGATAGAAAAGCTACATAACAAACCAAAAGCGACCCTTTTACACAGTGGGTACTCAGAAACGTGTTGCTTTTTGTTGCACTCGATCAAAAATAACTGGCTTAGGTTAGGGTAAGCGGGGAAAAGAAGTAAACATTCGAAACAAA
>JASANC010004332.1:0-60000 GCA_030248135.1 Theristus sp. LFF4_11
TAGTGACGCTCTTTTTCTTCATTAAACAAAGTAGTCAGATGTTCGTGCCAAGACCAACATACCGTACCCATCGATCCCAAAACCATTCCAAATCCAGGGCGCTATTCGATTTCCATCCGACCCACGAAATCGGTCTTCCTGCACCCGGCGTCGCATTTTTGAGGGGCGCCATTTTGTACCTCGAAAATGCGGCCGACCCACATTGGTGGCGCGCACGAAGGGTGCTGCCGGATGGACAGCTGGACAGTTTCACCGGGCTGATTCCCAGTAAACAGAGGTAGTTTTGGATTTTTGTTAGTTTTTGGTTGTTGGACTGATGGCTAGCCCGTTTTTTGAATCCATTCGTTTATTTCAGGTTGAAAAAATCATATTGTTCTGAGATCAGTTTCTGTCCTCGAGATATTGTCACTTGTCAAAACCGAAAGTACACTTTTTTCATCGTGGTTACAGAAAACACAACAGAAATGTTTTTTTTTTGATTCAGTGAAAAAAACGGAAACAATTTAGGGTGGAGGCGCGGGCGCACCGCCGACGACGTCACGTGCAGTTCAATCCGACCGCAACGGGAAAGGTGGTTCATTTTAATTAATTCATTTTAATTCACTAAAAATTCAACTAAAAAAATGAGGTTTGCGTAAATTTACTTTTTTAAAGATTTTTTAAACGTCTTATTTTTTAAACTTTTTGCGCAACTTTCAGCACGCAATTTTTCTGAAGCGAACCCCGTTAGCATTGCTCAAACGCTTCACCGCTCGACGGAAAGGGAACAACAACAACAGCAGCGGGAATAGCACACCACGCGCGGTTATGAAGGTACAAAAAACTGTGAAATTACCTGTGTGAGGCAATCACCCAACCTGTTTTGTTCTTTTTTTGTTCTTTCCATGCACGCGAACTGTGCCTGACAAACAAACAACTTTAAAATAAGCCGTGTCAGTTCCACTCAAAACTCAAAACGTACATTTACAGTGTTTTATGAGGGTGGCTACAGACTCTCCAAATGAGTGCTCAACAATTTTTCATCATTTCGAGACCGTTTTGTCTGTGAGTAATTGTGATCTTATTTCATAAAACTTTCTGCCTTCTAAATTCGCGCGCAGCTGAAACGCAGTCAATCCAAAAAGCAGCAGCAGCTACTCGTTTCTCAAAATTTTCTTTGTTGAATGAAGATTGTGTTTTTTCAGTGTCGTTCGCAAGACGACGTGAACAATGAGAACCTCCTAAACGTGACGTCATACGAGCGGGTTGTGAAAGTTTCAGGTACAAAAAAGTTTGATTCATAGAACCTGAGCTAACCTACAATGTACCAAAATGGACTGCCACTTGTTGCTTCTTCCATCCACTTTAATTTACCAAAAACTCGAAACTGCGTGAACAGCATGCATGTGACATGGAGACCCATGCCGACGTTGAAAAGGCTTTCCCTGGGGTTCGCTTCGACGCCCTCGAACAATTTTTGAATAACGCAAGAACAACTTTTTTCACGCCCATTAAAGGATTGAGTTTTGAACTCAACTCTTGCAGTTTGAACTCTCAACAACGTTTAGAAGAACGAAGTTGAAAAATCGTCGATACTAAAAGTTCCATCTTCATCTTAAGGTGCTGATCATCGTAACCGACCAGTGATAATCGTTGGCTCAGTGGCCGATCGTATCAAAGATGACATTCTTTGGCTTCACAAGGACGCATTTGCATCAGCCGATGTTGCCCCATCAGACAACAACAGTCGATTTTCGCCAATCAACTTAGACATTGTTAAAGATATTATCAGAAGACAGGTACATGTATAAGGAATGAGAATTGAACGCTGTTTTGATGTTCGTGAACTTTTTGGTGCGTAGTCCAAAAATTTGCTTTAAGATCCATTCACCTTTCACCTGATTCGCTTTATTTTCTTAAAAAAACGACGCATTTTACCATCATAATTGTAATACCAATCCATAATGTTTTCTGTAAATTCATCTTTTCCAGCAGAAACACGCGTTGCTAACGGCGGAATTGAACGACGACCATTACAGACAGTTACACTTCGACGGCTTGTATCCAATCACGATGCTTGTGCGACCACAAGACTGCGACCAATTGATGTGAGCAAAAGCAATAAACAGTGGAAAAGATGACATAAAAGCACTTCTTTTCGTTGCTCACTTTGAAAAAACAAAGATCAAATTCAGTAATCATCAGTTCACCAACGCTGGTTGATCTTTGCGTTGTTTTTCACCAGAGGGAAAAAATCAAATTCTCTGCAATACATATTTCAGGGAGTGGAAGCGGCGACTGTCATTGGCTGGTGCTAAAGAGGAACTGTGCCAAATTGCCGAGCAAGACAAACGACTCGCCCGATATATTTCCCGTTAGTGCTGAAGATGTCGCTTTTTCCTGATGAACAGAATTTGCCTTAATTGGGCGAGGCATCATTGAAGTTCATCAAGAATTAATCATCAAGAAGTTCTTTGAGTCCTCGAAGTGGGATTCGAACCCATGTCTTTTTTCCACACCAGCGCCTTAGACCACTTGACCACCGAGGGGCATCTGTTTTTTTTGTCGTGTGTCCGTCCTCAGAATTTGCTTCCCGTCCCGAACAGCATGTGATTGTGGCTGAAGTTGGACACGGATCAAAAACTACGATTAACTTCAATGCGAAACGTTATTTTTCACTTGTTTTCTCGTATTATTGCAGATGTGGTTCATGGAAACACGCCAGAAGAGGCTGCGCGTTCCATAGTGGCGCTTGTTTCCAGCGAAGCGGACTCGGTCGTTTGGATTCCGGCGCAGTTTGCTCAACAACAAACTCAAAACAATAGTTCCAATGAGAAAAGCAGCGGTAAAATTGTGACAGAAAATGGTGTGCACAAATAAAAGAATCGTTAAGTTTACTGTTGTTGAATATTGCGAGCAGTGAACAAAACATATTGTGTTTTCTGCTAATGTCAATGATTGGTTGATTTTTAATAGTAGCTGTACATTTCGTGAATAAATGCGATTAAAATTTTAAAACTCCGTTAAAACATGAATAATCTATCGACCGCATGTCATGTTAAACACCGGAAATCTGATGATGTTTTATTCAATAAAAACAAGCTGGGTTGGTGGAATCAAAACTTCACAAAACAGCTAATCACGCTGCTGAGATCTGAGCGTAGACGTATTGCTCAATGCAAGTATAGCAATCACAACGTTTCAACTGTTGGTGTTATTGGTTATCTATATTGCAATATGTGGCATCATTATACCAAAATATGTGTAAAGTGTCGAAAGGCAAAAGCGCTGCAGCAAAGCCAGAAAAACTTGCATGTCAAAAACGCATGAAAGATAAAGATAAAACCAAAAGCGAACGCGGCGTACGAATGAACGTGTAACCTTGGCCTTTCCGACCGAACAGTTTTATCATGAATTGAGATGTCAAAAATAAAAGTTTTTAATGCGGCATTTCCATCGCGTTTGAACACTTGCACACGCACTTTGGATTATTTCCTGAATGCTGATATTGAATGGATTTAGACTTGGTTTAGGCAATTTTAAAGTTTAGGTAACTTCAAAAAAGTCGCTGCGCTAAATAAAACTTGATCTTCTGTTAGAAAGTCTATCCAAAATTATGCGACGTCGATTTCCCAGTCTGCTCTTATCGAAATTGAATCCCGCATCAAACAAAACCCAGAAACAAAGACGACTATTTGTCAGTTTTGTTGAAAGAAAACTCTCTGCTCCGTTCGTTTGTTCCTGGAACATATTATCTTCACTACAAGTGAGCTTCGAACATTTTCAGGTTTTATTTTTTGTCCTCTTCTGTTTGCCTGAGCCATCAAGCACAAAAAAGTTCTGCAATAATGTTGAATGAAAGCCCGAGACTAGACTAGAAGTTGCACAGGTGAAGAAGGTGAAGAAGCTAGAAGCATTTTATTGCTTTTAAAATAAAAACACAACAAAAATTGCTTGAATTTGATTCTTTCAGATTTTACGAAATTCAAAAATTTCGCCGTTACCTTGCGCAGCATCAACCGGTGGGTTTGTCCGACCACTTTGCGTCAGCTCCACTGCACTTCAAAAAATGTCACAAAACCGGGAAGAAAACGCGGAAAACTTCCAAAAAGCGTGCACTGAAGCGGGTGTAAAACAAAAAATCACGTGCATTGGCGCCGGGAACATGGCGCAGGCGTTGGTGAAGGGCTTTTTGAACGCCGGTTTGGTTTTCTAAAATCATTTTTCTAAATTGAACCTAGATAAAAGCTGATGCGCAATTGCAATATGCATTTTAATTTTTCATTTTTAATCGAGAGAACAACGATTGTTTTGAAAATCATTTACAGGTTTGCTGCCGGCCACCGACATCAGCGTCAGTGACCCTCACGAGCCATCCGTTCAAAAGCTCCAGGTAACCAACCACTGGTCACTAGGTGAATGGTCGCATTTGAGCGGACCACTACAGCAAATCAATATTCTGGAATACAACAACTGTTGCAAAAAAAACGATGAAAAAGACGTTGAACCAATGTTTCATGCACGCCAGGCACTAAATGTGAACGGCTCCACCGACAATCTCGCGATTCTGCGGCAAAACCACGGTGGAATCGTGATGCTCTGCGTTAAACCGCAATATTTGATATCGGTCACAAGCAGCTGCGGTCGCGAGTTGCTGAATGCGGGAATGATTGTGTCGATTCTTGCGGGCACCACGCTGGCCACACTTGAAAGCCAGGTCGGCGAGATCAGAATCTGTCGACGTTCTCAGTCCATCCATCCATTTTGTTTCGCAAAAAGCCGGAAACTCCGATGTAGGCACAAACGTTTCACGCTCTGGGAAAAGCTGCACGGTTAAAGCCAAAAAATTGAATTGCCACACAATTTATGAAACGTTTTCTCATCGCAGCGTGCAAACGCATTGAGTTTCGAGACCAAAAGAATGGATAATATTTGTACATACAGGCTCCAGAATTTTAAAGCCTGTGTTTTTTTTGTTTTCGTTCGCGTTTATATGGAAAACGTATTTTCAACATTTGAACTTCAAAGTGTAACCTTATTAAAACAGTCTGTCCTTCTATTATGGACCAATATAAGGAAACCCGAAAGCCAAAGGTCCAACAAAATCACTATGAATTTTGTGTTTCTTTCAGCTGAACCTCGCACTGAGCACAACGGAGCTGCCGATCGTTCGCGTGATGCCGAACACGCCGGCGCTGGTTGGCCACGGTGCCAGCGTTTTCGCCGGAAACAAACATTGCACCAATCAGCATGTTGGTGTTCACATTTTTGGTGGAATCGTTAAGTGGAGAATCTTCAGTTGAAGTTTTGAAAATTGTGGGCATATGGGCCTTTTTGGTAATTCTGTCGTTCAAATGATTCGTTCATTTATTCTGTTGTTTTGAAGCAAAGACGCATTCAGAAACATGGTCACTCTGGAGTCAGGACTGCCGTGGAGCAGTTCAAAATCTTAGAAAAGCAATCTTATTGGTTGTCTCCACCCCAATTCAGACCTCTATAAAACGTGCACAAAAATATTTTTGAAGACTGAGCTCAAACTCTTCAGGCGAATCTCGTGCGAATGCTGATGTCAACCGTTGGCACGTGCCACGATGCGCCAGAGACGTTGATCGATGCTGTCACGGGACTCAGTGGCTCCGGGCCTGCTTATGTAAGCTGGTTTCTTAACGAAACAAATGAGATACTCGGAAAAAATTTTTGCAGTTTAGATCCGGAAGTTAATTACACAGGTCGAAGAAATCCGCTTGCTGTTTTTAAAACCAATCTGGTGCAACCAATCAGCAGATTCTCGACGGAAGCTTTTTGTATACATTGTATAACAAACAATTTATGATTTCGTTCTGAGACCACTACTACCGCACACCGGCCATACCGTAACCCACTCAGGTTTACACGGTCATCGACGCGTTGGCGGACGGCGGCGTGAAAATGGGGCTGCCGCGCGAATTGGCCGTTCATCTGGCTGCACAGACACTCATGGTCGGACGGGACACTGTGCAATATTCCGTTCTTTTCGGATACACAGAGTTTTCAAATAGTCCAACATAACAATTTTTGAGCTGCCGCTGATAGCGCACCAATTTTTAGGCTAATTTTTATTGGTTAGATACTGAAATAGGTGTTTTTCGATTAATTATTAATGGGACCTATCAAGAAAGTTATATTTGAATTGCGTACCCATGGTTTTTTGAGTACGGAGTGACCGAATAAACATGGCAGCTTTTTTCAGGGTGCAAGGAGCGCGCGAAATTTGAATGAAAGAGAAAACCGTTCAGAAACCCAATTGTGTGTCAAATATGACGTGTTGTTTTAAAAACTAATGGATTCTACGTGCTATTCTGATCATTCTTTCTCCCTCGCACTCATGATTAGGAATTATGTTGGCGTTTTTGAAAAAGACAACTCCTAATCTGTGACTGATCTCGCCTTGATGGACTGCCTTATTTATTCAGCCATACTGTATGCGTCTAAAAATGAATGAAGTTGAATCTTCAAAAAGTTATATCCTTAGGGCGCCTCAAAAATGGTCTTGGACACCGGTCGGAGTCCGGCCGATCTGAAGGCAGATGTTTGTTCGCCGGCTGGCACAACGATCGCTGGTGAGTTATAAAAGTTCCAAAAGGCCGTGCAGTTTCTTCATCGCTAACTGAATGAGAAAAAACCTTTGAACCCGGTGTGGTACACGAAGAAAAAGTCATACTCATACCAAGAATTCTACCTTGATGCTTATTTTTCTTGTCCTGTAATATGAGCATTCCAAGATGATCACAATGCAATCCAACATTTTGGAATATTAAAATCGGGAAAAAAACGGAAAGGTTTTTTTATTGAGTGTTTGAAATTCGCCCAAAACTTTGATTTTATTCAGGTGTGCACGTTCTGGAGAACTCCGGCGTGCGCGGCGCGTTCATCAGTGCCGTCGAAGCAGCGGTGCTCCGCGCCCGAGAGTTGGGCAAACAATGAATCCACGCTCTCATCGAAATACTGAAATTTGCATTTTGTATGGTGCTGTTTATTACATCTGTTATGGTGTTCTTTCTTTCTTTCTTATTTTCGCATTTCACTTCGCAAGGTTTTATTTTCCTAGTGTTGTGATTATTGATAACAAAATTCCTCTGAGATTTCCTGCACAAACTTGGCTGCTTACTGAGCTTTGTTTTTTGGTTTCATTTTTTATGTTGTTTTGTGTATCATTATTAGTGCATCAAAAACCATTTTTTCTCATGTAGCACCGCTACTGCCCATTCGCAGTTTCAAATGGAGACAGCAGAACTTTTTTATTTTTTTTTTGATTCTAATCAGCTGTTAAGAAAGACAAGACTGGTATACATTAAAGAATTTGAAACAAAAAGGCTGGGAAAACAACACGCATACGACACGGGGAAAGTTGGTTATCAAACGTTGTTGATGAAGAACTATTGCTGTCAAGTTCAAAATGGCACCGTCGAAGATCAACAATTGTACATACCGTATTACCCCCATTAAACCCCCCCCCCCACCCCCACCGTTAATACCCCCCCCCACCAATAAACCCCCCCCCCCCCCGACCAGTTTCCGAATAATCCCCCCCACAAATAATCCCCCATGGGGGATTATTGGAGACCTGATTGAAACACATACCCAGCGAATTTAGTGGCTGGTTGCAGTGAAAATGATGAAATTGAGCTACCAAAGGCCCCAAATGGGTGAGTTAATAGTAATTTCATTACAAACGGCTGTTATAAAAGGAAATTTCTATGTAGAGTAGAAGTTCCTGCGACTTTCTTGCCTGCCATGCAATGTATTTTTGCCATTTTTCAACAAACCCCCACCCCTAGAATTTTTTGTAAATAAACCCCCCCCCCACCAATAATCCCCCCCCACCAATAAACCCCCACCCCTAAAAGTCGCTGACGTATTAATCCCCCATGGGGGTTTATTGGGGGTAATACGGTATGTGTATTAAAAATTTAATAATGCACACAATTTAACTGTTTTTGGCTTGTCCTTGTCTTCAGAAGCTGGCAGAATTGATAAGGGACTTGTGTATAAATAACGTGGAGGGTTGGGCACTGTTTCGTAGTGATAAGAACAAAAAAGAATTTGAAGCACACTTTATTTTCATATGAAAGAAATATAAAAAAACTCGAAAGTACATACAACACTCATTGTTTGACGTATATTCTTTAGATTTTTCAGACTTATCTTAAATTAACCAATGAACTGAGTTTAACACTAAAAATTTCGAAACTAAAAAGCCATGGTAAAGGTGGTCCCTGCAGCCGACGCGGTGAGAAAAAAACTGTTTCTTTACCAATTAGATCGTGGCGGCAACTGCATATTCAAATTGATATTCAATATAGCGTGCGTATGCACGTGCGTGCGTGCGTGCGTGCGTGCGTGCGTGCGTGCGTGCGTGCGTGCGTGAGTGCATTCGTGTTGTGCGAGCGAGCATGCGTGTGTGTAGGTGCGTACGTACACGGATGTGTGTGATCACGATTTTTTTGTCTCAGGTATCTAATCACTCGGGCAAATCGAGCACATCAAGTGGCTCGTCAAGTGGTCAGGTCAGTGGTATTTTCGAAACCGAGCCGGGCCTGGCGTTGGGCTTTTCTTGAGGGACCCTTTTAGATGTTTCTCTGGTGCTTTTGCACGTCTACCAAACCTCCAGATTTTAAACCAAACAATAAATCATCAGCAAATGCTGCACATTATTATCTTTTTTCAGGAACGCGAAGTATGGGGTAACACGGTTGAGTTCATTCTGTCCTGCATTGGCTATGCAGTCGGTCTCGGCAACTTGACGCGCTTTCCGTATATCTGCGGCCGAAATGGAGGAGGTGTGACCCAAAAGTAGCCCCCATCTTTTTACCCAGAAGTGTCGCACGGCTGAAACTGGCAATGCAAATCGTAAATTCACACCTTTTGTGCCACTGCTATTATAAAACTTTTTTTCAGGCGCTTTTCTCGTGCCGTATTTGATCATGCTGTTCCTCTGCGGCATACCAACGTTTTTCATGGAGCTGAGTTTAGGCCAGTTCGGCCAAGTGACGCCGTTTTACATCTATCGACGAATGTGCCCAATATTCAGAGGTTGAGAACAGCCTAAATCTTTGAATTTTTTGACTCGAACACGCACAGGGTGTTTTAAAAACTATCATTTTTTAAGCGGCGTTTCAAGTTTTAGACCAAACCACTCGAGAAAGAGACATCTTTTCTGTTGTAATTATTTTGCAACACCCTACGCCTGCATACATTGATCGTTTGCAACATTTGATACATCTGTACGAAATGCTGTTTTCAATGATTTCATTGGAAAATGCAGATCTGCTTCTTCACGGTTTTCTCATAACAATTATTTTGTTAGGTCTCGGCTACTCAATGGTAGCAATCTCAGCGTTCACCTCCTGGTACTACAACATCTACATGGCATGGGCGGTTTATTACTTCTACGACACCGTGTACTATTCTATCGCAAACATTGGCCTACCGTACCGAGGATGTGACCACGATTGGAACACCGAATGTTTGTGTTTTCATCAAATGCTTTTACATTTGTTTTTACTGAGATGCGATATGAGGATTGAGGAAACGCTATCAAACAATCAAATCAATCAATCAAATGTGGAAAAAATGACGGTTTCATGATGTTTCTGCCGACTTAAGATACATTATAATTTGTTCATTTTTGTGTCCCATATGCACCAATACTTTTGTTTTTGTCAGTGCATTGCACTGTTGAACATATTGCTCAACAAGTTACTGGAGTAATCTGTTGCGTCAACTGAAACGCAAACCGCATGTTTAGAAACATTTCAGGTTGAAAAATTATAAACACGACCAGCTATATTTTCAGTCTGCTACGATCTCACGGAATGGAACAAGTGCAACTTCACGGTCGATTCGAATTCCACCGACCAATCCCTGATCGGCACGATTTACGCAAACGGCACCTGTCGTAACGTCTCGGAGTTCTCCGACTCGAGTTCGCCGACGTTGGCGCATGTTTTGGATGTCTACCATAAATTGGACGTTAATACGAGCGAGTACAGCTATTCGTCGTCGCAGGAATACAAGTAAACACTGCACTGGAGTAAAGAGTAGTGAATATACTGACGAAAAACTTGCTATTAAAAACCAAACGAATTAACTAAAAAAACTACACACATCTTATAACACGAAATTTTAGTGGCTACTTCAGAGTGTAGATCACACTTGCAGCGAATTTAGTCACTGCTTTAATAGCAAAATTAGGTTTAGGAAGTCGCAGTATTTTTCAGTGATATCGGTAAACGGAACTTTTATAACAACATTGGGGGTACATAATTAAAAAAATCAAATCAGTTTTACAGTAAGTGCGATGATCTCCGCACAAACAATATCAATGATATAAAGTCTCTTCGTTGAAAAAAAACAGTGAGAAATTTCCCGCCTGTTTGTACATCAGGGTGCACCGCATCCTATTCAGTTTTCTTCATTCTATTCAGCGACCACATCCTGAACTACGACCCCAAAACGGACGTGTTCTCCGACTGGGCCATGCCGTCGTGGCAGCTGATCGTGGCCTCGTTCACGGCGTGGATGTTCGTTTTCTTGATTCTCATCCAGGGCGTTCATTCCGCTGGAAAGGTTTGCAGAAATTATTATTGAAATAACAACTGACGAAACCTGATTGTTCCAGCAGGTTTCCAATGGTTTGTTTTTACTCAACAAACAATTTTGTTTTTAACACACTTTTAGCTCACCTCAACGAATGCATGCCGTTGATGGAATTAGAGTCTTGGCAAGGCGTGGGAAATTCCGCAGAATTAATACATTAATAAAAATGACGTGGTTTTCCTCGTTTTCAAGGTGATGTACTTCACGGCGTTGTTTCCGTACGTGATACTGACTGCGATGCTGATTGGTGGCAATCAGCTGGAGGGATCCGAGAAGGGACTGCATTTCTATATTGTGCCGAAGTTTGAGCAGCTGTTGCAATCGCAGGTACATACGGTCCATCTGGAGAATATATACAGCTAGCTGATTGGTTGGTTGGTTGCACACACGTGCAGTTTGACGCGTGTGCATTCTGTGCAGGCAACCTCCGCCTCCACAGTAATGCCCTGTATATTACTGAATATCTGAACACAAAAGACCAATTCTGATACTGCGAGCGATAAATAGCTTTTTTTCACTGTATATTTTTATTTGTGATATTATCTTTTCTTTTGTTCCCGGGACTCAATGCGTTTGCACACGGGAATAGGAAAATGTTTCACGGAATTCAAAATTAGATTACGGTAGACACTTCGCTGTGTGCTGACGTTTTACGGGTTTGGTTCGGTGTGGGTTTTTTTCTTTTGTGCCTCCGGTGTTCCTGAAACGTTAATAACAGTTGTTCTCCGTCTTCAGCCGTGGATCGATGCTGCGAGTCAGATATTCTTCTCAACGTCTGTCGCCGCCGGTGGCCTGACCACGTTGTCGTCGTTTAATCCGTTCGACACAAATACAAGACGGTAACTATGAATGCAGCATGAAAACCTTTCAGAAAGTTTGCAAAAAACCCAAAAGATAATGAAAAATAATAAAAAAAACGAACACAATTTCTTTGCCAGCGACACGTTCATCGTGATCCTCGGCAACTGTGCGACGAGCATCTACGCCGGATTCGTCATCTTTCCGATTCTTGGCTTCGAGGCGACCAGACTCGGCAAAGACGGTCAGGAATTGTTTATAGCAAAATCAGTTTTCGATCAGTTCGCGAATCAAGACTATAATGACAGTCCGTTTGGACTGTGCCCTCGTGGCCTGGTGGTAGCGCGTCTGTGCGTTCGGGAGATGGGGTTCCGCCGAGGGGTGTATAGGGACTTAATGACAGAGAAAACTCGACGGGCGCCCCACTCGACGGCGTTCTCTGTACGCTTCTCAGGGTTCGTTAAACATCGCCTAAAATCCCAACAACAACAAACCCTGTGCAACATGACTTTGAACTAACGGTCCTCCACTGCCGTGACTTGTCTTGTCAAGAACTTGCCGGCTTGTTTCGCATTTTCAGTGGCGGATTTAGCCAAAGGTGGGCCAACGCTGGCGTTCGTCGCGTATCCCGGTGCGCTCGCCGAAATGCCGCTGCCGCAAATGTGGTGCATCTTGTTCTTCTTCATGCTCATGATGCTTGGCGTCGACAGTGAAGTGCGTGATTGCTTTGAAACAAACCTTCCGGATCTGGATGGCCCTAAACCAGTTTTTTTTCACACGTGTTCATTTCAATTTTTTCCTTGAAAAAAACGCGCTCAAAAAACATCAACTTACGGTTGCAGGTTGTGATGGTCGAAGTGGTGATTGCTTCCATCTGCGATCGCTTTCCGATTCTGCGCAAAACCAAACTGAACAAGGCGTTGTTCACCGGTAGCCTCTGTTTAGTCTACTTTCTACTCAGCTTCATCATGCTAACACCGGTACAGTGTGTTTGTTTCTGTCAAATGTCCTTGTTTTCGCAGAACACAGAGCAATGACTCGGAATCGGGTTTCGGTTGGGAAATCAAGAAACTCATTTCAAGAAACGAAGCCGGGTGCCATTCTTTCGTCTTTTGCGGGTTTCCGTATTTTGATAAACAAAGATGACAGGTCTAAAAAACATACTGTACAGTTCACCAAGGGAACAGTTTGCAATGTGTACACAACTGCCCGGCTTTCGGGCCGACATCTGTCCCGGTTTATTGGTTTGCACCGTACCGTCCGCTGATTAGGACACAGGACACGAGCTGCGACTTACATATCTGATAGTTTTAGCGATTTTTCTTTGAGAATCCATTTTTGACTATTTTGCAGTCCGGGCCGGAATTAGTGGCGCTGATCGATACGTTCGCGGGCGGCTGGACGTTGGTGGTCGTTGGCATGATTGAGGTAAACGTCCTAGTTCAAAGACAATAACACAGTAATATGATGCACAGTTACAAACACACATTATGACACGCGTTGTGGTGTGCGCGTGTGCGCGTGTTTGTAGCTGTACAACTGCAACATAACATCACTGTGTGCACTGTTTTTAGACCATAACTTGAATACTGACCGGTTGCTGATTGACTTTTGATTAGTAATTAGTAATTAGAAAAGTAATAATGCCTCAGGTCTTTATGCTTGCGTGGATATATGGCGCAAAACGGTTCTTCGGCGACATCATCATGATGCTTGGATTGCCGCAGTCCACGTTAAGCCACGTTTTTGGTGAGCGCTTCAAAATAGTACAGTATCGCCGAACAAATAGGGCACTCAATCATTGCGAAACCAGTTCTAGACTAGGAGTTCTGTGTTCTTCAAGAATGCGTGCATGTACAATGTGGAGAGCTCAGAGAGCAGAGTTTCGCAAAATCAATCATCCCGATGCACACAACTTTCTTTCAAACAAAAAAAAATATTGCCGTTTCCATTTCAAGCAGTGTTTCACTTTTGCTTTGATAGATTGTACAGGTTTGCTGTTTTCAGTTGGCGGCTTGAACAGTTACATGTTGTTCTGCTGGGCATTCGTCACTCCGTGGCTTTTGGCGGTGAGTAAACTGTTATAAACTGAATCAGCTTTAAAAACTTCCAAAAAACGGTTTGTACGTTTTCGAGGTGATATAAATCGTGAAAAATTCGCTTTTCATCTTTGCCCCAGGGTGTCTTCGCATACACGTTCATAAACTTTCAATTCGATTACAATGGTAATGAGTACCCGCAATGGGGATTGGTGCTTGGCTTCTGCCTTTCGGCGATTTGTCTCGTTTGGATTCCATTTCATGTCGTTGGCATGATTGTGCTGAAGTGCGTAAAGGGAAAGGTGAGTAGTGCGAAGAGAATTTTCTATTTTTATCATGGTTTCAAAATTTATCTTGTTCCGATTTGTTTTTAGGGCTCTGTGCACAATCTTATTGTTTTCAGTCATGGTCTTGGCTTGTAACGCCCGCTGACAATTGGGGTCCGAAAGATAGAAAACTAAAGAAAAGAATCGGTATGGTACAAACAAAGGGTTTTATCTTTATTCGTTATCGAAACGAGCTCACATTTGCTCTTAAAAGTCTGACACTCTGACGTACCACTCTCAATGACGTCAAAAATTACACTCACATGTTTTTTAACCCCACGTCTCATGATGTAATGACACTACCAGAAATCAATGTTTTCAATCAATATACTAATCAAAACAACCAATAAATCATAACAGGCATCGTTCGGTTTCAATTGTTGGCCTTTTTTTTCAAATTCAATTGTACACGTGTATTGCTTCCCAGAACACGATCATCCCGCGTACGGCAAACACCAGTGGACGCTGAAGCAGGTGCTGTTCAATAGTCCGCCGAAAGAGTGGCTATACCATGACGAACACGCATATAGCGACCCGCCCATCTATACGATCGGCGCAAAAAGTCACACGTATAATCTAGCGACCCAGTTGGACTGATAATATGCCATGTATTTTCAATTAAATTGATTAATTTCCAATTCTCTCGCATTTTCCAGTTGTTTCGAATTTCGATACATATAATTTATTGATTGCTTTTAACGTTGTTTTTTCAATGTGAGTTTTAGAGGCGCGGTTTAGCAGTTTGGGGATGATGTATTCATTGCTATTTTTGTGTTTTTTGGGATTGTAACTCGTCCATTGAACTCCTGTAGCTTTCTGAGCGTTAAAAATTATCTTTTTTTATCGAACGTGTCGAATTTATTCATCCACGGTTGACTCAGAAAGTTGAAATCTTCAAAAAGCTGTACGTAATTTGATGCGTCAAATTTCTGCAAGAACTTGGAAACAAAACTAATCTGATTCACAAGAGGATTTTTGTCAATTCATCTTCGAAATTCGTTCGGCCGCGAAACATAGCTTCGTTCGGCTTTTCCACATATCCATTATTACGCGGTCCTGATTCGCACGCCACAATGATACACGCGCAGTGCTGTGTATTTCTGTCTCATCCCTGTCTAAAATAACTCAAAAAACCCAACAGCATTCCCGCGGTTAGTCGAAATAAAACTTTTTACACACACACATGTGTCCCGCCCGGCACCTAAAGTGCCGAATAAAAACTGCCCAAACTCAAATGAAAGGCCAATAACAAAATTGTTTCATTTCTGCTCGAGTAAAATGATTGTTTTCTTTAATTTTTCAAGTTTTACGTTTGCGACATTGTGTGGCAGCCACCTCCAGCGCTAATAAGAAGCAGAAGAATACCGGGGGGCACGGCGGTTTGCCTCGATCCATTTCGTTGAGTGGTTAAATTAAAGGAAATGTTTTTCTTGTTGCTCTTTCTCGTGTTTATTAAACAAAACTGTTATGCGTGTTATTGACGTCATGCAGACGTGGTATTTTTTATCCATCCGTACCACGCTAACAAATGTGCCAAAATCCATTCCAAAACGCATTTCGTGCCAAAATTTATTCCAAAACCCGTTTCATGCCAACATCCATTTCAAAATTTTAAAATGATCCGTGCATTCTGTGCACACCAAACTCCGCGTCCACAGCAATATGTACATGCACAGAATGCATGCATCAACCAAATCTGAAGCGTGTTGTCAACTTTAGCTAACACAGCTGTAGTGTCTAAGTGGATTACAGTGCAAAACGTGAACTTGAGTCGTGCGCTCAGCAACCACCATGCCATCGACCGCTCCACGTCCATATTGAAGCGTTCATCGTGTGTTTATGTTTCACGTACACACGTTGTGTAATACATGATACATGGTAATCGTTTGCCATGTCCATACGATACATTGAGATTCAAGAATCAAGCAACTTAAACGTGAACAAGCAAAACGAATAAAAAGATAATAAATATGCATGCGCAGATGATCGAATTTCTGAAACTGATCTTGCAATGAAATCCAGAAAGCCTTGTTATATGGTAATTCTTCGGTTTTTTTTCCAGTCGTAACTTTTTTATTCCTCCGACACACCCGCGGGAGTGATTTTGAATGTCTTGCTTTGTTTTTCCCAACAACTACATTCCATGTGTATCCATTGAACAACCGGCATATCTCTTGCTTACATGCTTTTTTGACACTTTTGCATGCGATATGTTTTTTTGGCAAGCACCGAAATCTGCATACTGAAATCAGACTATATGGATATAGACAGACTGAATGATAAATAGTCGCTGTATACATTGTACATGTAGTTTTTGCTATTCTGGTCTTGTACAAGTGCGCGGTTCACTTTTGTCCATTTGACTTATCTACCGAATTTATCACGTGAATGCATGTGCGTGCGTGTGGAGTGCAACTTGAAAGTTTTTCACACAAAAAAGATTTCTCATGCGCTCATTAAAAATATTTTTTATGAGATATCCTGGTTCTCTTGAGCGTGAAGTTGAAGTTGAATGTTGAAAGTTTTGTTCCAGATGATTGTGATTAGCCACACACTTTGTAAATTGAGCGACGAATTGTATTTTTTTTACCGAAAATAGCAAGCGACGTTGTTTCAAGAGCTTTCTCAAAACCTTCAATGTTAAAACCAACGGCATTTTGCTAATTGACGCACCTCCGCTGTCATTATTTGTAACAAAACTACAGCTGCTTTTCCGTTTGAAGTTTGGTTTTCGGATTAAAAGATTCGGTTTTCTAACATTTTTCATCTGCTTGTATACCCTGAAGCAAAGAATAGAATACTGAATAGTTTTTCTTGTTTTCAATTGCCTCACAATTAGATGAAAACACTTGCAGAAATGCTGGCGTCTGAGCAGAAATCTAGAATTATACAAAAGACATACATGTAAGTCATGGTCATATGTGAAACGATATTTTCGTTGTCAACTATTGTGCATCGCGCTGATTTTCGAAACAATTTGTAGCCATCCATCAATATTTCGATGACTTTATGCGAACATTACAGTTGCAGTTTTTGGCACATTTTCTGACGATCAAAACAGCCGATCGTGACACCTACAGAAAAAAAAATGAAAAACGGCGCACAGAAAAACATTCGCTTTGATAGCGGTGTCACACCTTTTATCCCGCTGTCACTCGTTCACAAAGAACGCGACACAAACATTGTCTGTAATGTATAAGTAATGTAACATGTTACATGCAAAATAATTGGAACCCGCGCTGCGCGGAATGTGCAAAGCAAAAAAAACTGTTTATTCCGAAGTCTGCCGCACCCCCTGCGATAGGTTCATCCAGACGGTAAAAGTGCATAGTGGCCAACGTGCATAGTGGCCATGAAAAATGCCTAGCTATAGTGTCCAAAACATATGCCAAAGTGGCCACGACATATAGCAGAGTGGCCAATGCCTATGGACAAGTGTCCAATAGCTATAACATAGTGGCCAATGGACATGCATAGTGGCCAATACAGGGTTTCAAATAATGCTGTTACAGGGTGATCCAGAAGTTATGATTTTTGAACTTTGTTGTTATTTCTGGCACATTCAAGTGACAAACTGTTGCTTGAATGTGTTGCAAATCATTTTATGTTTGTTTAATCAGTTTGTTCAGTTTTGTGATCAACAACAAAGGCAAATTGTGCAAAATACCGGTTCTACGTTGGCGAGTTTTGTATTATGTGATTCATACAATTGTAATTTTTGAATCAAGGGGGAGATCGATAACCGATGCAAGTTGCTGACAAGATGCGGTCAAACCAATGTGACGTTTGACAGCAGCACTTATACAAGCAAATGCAAATGGTGAACTAAAGCACACAAATAGATACCGAAGACAAATGATATGTGTTGTTTATACCCGTTTGTCCCCGTTGGAAGACCGCATGCTGATCGCTGGGCTTGTTTCGACCATGACAGATTTGGAACCAGGTATCACTCGTCTTATTTGTGTGTCATCTTCGGGGTTTTCTTGCACATTGTTGTTTGAATTGACCAACATTGACCAATTGACCAAGGGTTGACCAACATAATGCATTTGCTTGTATAAATGCAGCTGTCAAAGCCAAACGTCACCTGGTTTGACCGCGTCTTGTCAACAACTTGTATCGATTATCGCTCTCCCCTATTGAATCAAAAATCATATTTGTGCGAATCACATAATACAAAACTCGCCAATATAGAACCGTTGAATTGCACAATTTGCATTTGTTGTTGATCCCAAAGCTGCTCAACAAACATGAAGTGATTTGCAACACATTCAAGCAACAGTTTGTCGCTTGAATGTGCCAGAAATAACAACAAAGTTCAAAAATCATAACTTCTGGATCACCCTGTAACAGCATTATTTAAAACCCTGTATTGGCCACTATGCATGTTTATTGGCCACTATGTTATAGCTATTTGGACACTTGTCCATAGGCATTGGCCACTCTGCTATATGTCGTGGCCACTTTGGCATATGTTTTGGACACTATAACTAGCAAAAATGCAAATTTTCTCATGGCCACTATGCACGTTGGCCACTATGCACCTAATTCATCCAGACGACATGCGTAGTGGCATAAAAAGTGAAAACCGAATTTACTCCACGACTTTTCCCCTTTCTAACCAGGAATCATTTTCAATACGCGAAAAAAGTGTCGTGAAACAAGCTAAGCCGAGGCAAAAAGTTCATTGGACAACATGTGCATACCACAGACGTTAACGCCAGCTCTTAACTTCATCTCCGAAACTTGTATGGAGACTCGCATAGCTCAGTTAATTCCAGGGTTTGCTACAATGTACATTGCGTATAGTTTTGACGGAAATAGTGCGTGTTCGGACATCAACAGATGAAGTTGAAATTAATTAAAAATTCCAATGTACAATCCAGGAGGTTTCAGTGCCAGGACTGGTAGCATACAATTCGTACAGTAGTAAACTAGCTATGCACAGCTTCTTGATTTCTTCTTGCGTCTTCACTGAATTAAGTAACCGTCTGCTCCACTAGTTAGTTGGTTAAATGATTAGTATTGTCTGGTTGTAGTGAGACAAGTTGTGGCGGCACACACAACTTTGTACTTCTTTTACGTTTGGAAGGAATTTAGTGGTCATGGGATTAAAAATCTCGTGATGTCTCTTCGCCGCATACACTTGTTTCAATAATGTGTTATTCCAGCGCTCATTTGTTCCGCAGTAAAGATTTAGCCGAATAAATAAGGCAGTCCTTGTATTCTCCATCATGCAAGGCCAAATCAGTCGCAGACTAGGAGTTGTTTTTTAAAGAATGCGAGGATATGTACCAATCGTGTGTGCCATATGGGAAAAAATAAACAGAATAGCACGAAAAAAATAATGGTTTAAAAACATGTCAAATTTGACACACACTTTGGGTTTTTGAACGTCTTTTTTTGCATTCAAATTTCGCGCGCTCCTTGCACCCTGAAAAAACATGTTTAATCGGGCAATCCGTTCTGAAATCGAACACCGACTGTGTTCTTCACTGACTTTCCCTTCAAAATTTGCCTTTTTGCACGGTTGGTTGACAAACTGCTTTTAGGTTATTTCCGTTTGTTTTTTTTTCAAAACACCGCATTTCAAAAAACATTTTTATTCCATAACAAAAGCTTTTTGTTTGCAGAACTGGTTCTTGTCGAGCTGTATTAGATTTGTGACATAATGATATGATGAACAAGTGGTATAACGCTCAAAAAGTGATTTTCGTAATTTCGCTGGTAATTTCAACAATAGCGGCTGGTAAGTGACAGCAAGAAAATCCAGTTGTTTCAATTAAAGTTTTTAATCAAATTTTAATAGGAATTTTAATTGTCTGGCTTTAGAAAACTTAGGCTGGTTTCAAAAACTAAACTGACGATACTGCATAATTGTACCAATTCATTCGAATACTTTTTATTCACAAAATCTGCACACCAACAGACACAAAAAGGCATGTAAAACATTGTTGAGAGACCACCTTGTTGGTTTTGACATAAAAGACACCGTTGTGTGTGTGGGGGGGGGGGGGGGGGGGGGGGGGGTGTTGTTGTTGTTGTTGCTGGCGTTTTGGTCACGACCACACAGACCGCGTGCCACGTGACCGTTTGTGCAAAAGAATTGATTAACAGCACAACAAAGAATTGAAGCACAACAGCTGATTGATTAAAAGATTCTGATGGTGATGTCCGTGTGGCATTGAAACGTCAACAATAAACATCAGTTAGATCTTTGTGGTGAATCGCTCTGCAACAGAACAACAACTGCATATTCGTTATGAATTCCCACAGCTTAGACAGCACCGTTAAACATAATCAAAAGATTCGGTTGTCCGGCGTGTCAACGTCAAGATACATGGTTCAACAAATTTCAGACCAGGAGGAAAACCATGAGTCAGCGGCAACCACAGTCACCAGCGCTCTACCGCTGAGCACTCCGTTGAATCGTCGTGTACCCAACGAAGAACGCTTACATCGACGTCTTCTCCGGCATTACGATCGCACGCGCGTGCCAGTAAACCGCGAGACGGGCGAGCCAGTGAATGTGACGATTTACCTCTGGCCCTATGATATTCTTTATGTGGTTGGTTGGAAAAGTTCAGCTTCTATTTTTTTGGTGTTTTGCTCCGCTTGAAGTATTAATTTTCTGAATTTTAGAGAGAAGCGCAAGGGGCGATCAAAATCAGCGGCTGGATCGATATGGTGTGTCGTGTCTTAAGGCGTTATAATCATGCACGGACAACAAAGAAAATTTTGTTTTTATGCTTTTTCGTTTTGTTTCATACAGTACTGGCGTGACCCGCAACTGTCATGGGATCCAGCAGACTATGGTGGCATCAATGAAACGTTCATTGTACGCAGTCAAATGTGGCTGCCAGAAATTGATTTATATTACAGGTAAATGGTATGTTCTTCAAATTATTTAGTATTGATTTTTGATTTGATTTGCGCAAATTACATTCTGATTTGATTGATGAGTTGTACAATTCAAAGTGTATTTTTAAAAAAATGGTCGGAATACAATGTAAATATTGGAAATCACGGCTTTGTTGGCGTTTTCCTTTTCGCTGTACCGTCTAACTCCATAACATATCCAACTAAGCTGATTGGTTGGTGGTCACGTGATGCATGGACACGTGATGCATGGAATCTATGCAAGCCAAACTCCGCCTCCACAGCAATTAATGCGCAGAATGCATGCATCAACCAATCCGCTAGCTGTACATGCTATTGAGTTGGACAGTTGTACGTTTTCCAACTGCAGCAAGGACGACGCCCCAATGCGGCACGTCTGCGCGCACTGTCCCGCGTACGTTCGCTCCACCGGCAACGTCCAACGTGGCTACTATTTCTCGTACAGTTTTCCGTGTCAGATCAACGTGAAATACTTTCCGTTCGACAAGCACAGCTGCATCATGCAGCTGGCCAACTGGCACATGGACGATCGCTTCATGGACTTGTATCCGGTGTCCTCAAATGTAAGCGAATGGTTCTCAACAGCTTACAGTAACCCTCTTTCTCATGTACGATGCTAAGGTCATCACTCAGGTGTGCTTTTTTAGTTTGGGATCGATAAGCTTGAGAGAACCCCTAGTTATTTGAGCCCCGTTTATGTCTGACGTATGGAGACGTACGTCGATGAACACGAGACCTGACGTGACGTGACGTGCCGTTAACGCATAGGTCCGAATGCTAAAATACGGGACCTGCCGTGACGTGACATGCCGCGCAAATACATTAGGTCTAAACGGGCCTTAGCAAACAATTTTGCCATAAAAAAGGCGTTTTCAATCACCACACAGCTGCCGCAAATCGATCTGAGCATCTTCTTGCCGAACGAGGAATGGGATTTGACCGAAATGACGGTCCACCGAAAGACCGAGTATTACAACTACGGTGATTTTCCGGTGCTCACGTACACGATGTACATCAAGCGGAAGCCATTCTATTACGTGTGCAATCTGGTGGTGCCCACAATCATACTGACGTTGACGGCGCTGATTGGCTATCATATGCCTAGTGCTGGCAATGGAATGCACCAAGAAAAGGTGAGAGCGCTCAAAAGATTAAAACGCCACTTTTCGACGTTCTGAGCTTATTGTACGTTCACTGTACACGCAGGTGAAAATGGGTCTGACAACGATTCTGTCAATTTTCATCTTACAACTCGGCGTCTCCGACAAGCTGCCGCGAACGTCGGATGTGGTGCCCTTGATTGGTGGGTATTTGACGAATATCTGATGTCTAATTTTAATATCTAATGTCCAATATAGTAAATAAACGGTCCTTTAGTTATGTTTTTCATCAGACATGCCATGTCATAACCACATGTCGTCAGCATTTTGTGACATTTTTCTTGCCATTTGACGTGCCTTCTTCCAGCGGTGTTCTACTCCACCATGGTCGGTCTACTATCTTTGGCAATTGTTGCCACCTCGCTGGTAATAGTGATCGAGAAACAAGGCGTCTACGAGCGGCCGGTCCCGGAAATACTCATGAAAATATTTCGCTTAAGAGACGACGACCAATCGGAAACTCGAGAAGAACTCACGGAGAGGGAGCGGACGCCGACCAGGAAACGAGGACACCGTCAGTGCTGTTTTGTAACGCTTCAGGCGGCATTCATGAAGCAGTATTTGATGACGCGTAGCAGCGTTAAAACAGAGCAACGTGGTCACCAAATACTGCTTTATGAAGGCCTCTTTAATGTTAAAGAATGAAATGCTCAAACGCCATCTTTAATCGTGGAAACCCACGATAACAATAAGATACCCGCAAAAAACTACCTTCCAGTGTCTGAAACCAGATGCCAGGGTGGAAAACAGTGAACGTTATTGTATTTTCCTGGCGTGTTTCGGGAGCTCGTCACCTATTTTTGTGGTTTTTAGATGTTCTGGTGGAAACCAGTCCATTTTCAACGCCGCCTTCATCGCTACTCCATAGGAGCGGTCAAAATAATCAATCAGCGAAAAGGCGCAGTCGCTTGGTCAGTTTACACGTTTATTCAATTGTTACGTTTTTCACCGTAACAGCAGCAAAACCAAGGAAACCAACCAAGTTTGCCATAGTCAATGTTTTGCAGCTTGACTGTGGCTGTCGTTTGAAATCGACGGGCAGTTTCCAGCTGTTGTACGCCGTCGGCAACACACCGAGCCCAGCGCGTCGTCCTTACACCCCTTCTCAGTTCATTCGTCAGCAGACAGCACCTGTGAGCAGCAGTTTCCACGCAACTCTTCAGAATGGTCCTGTCACTGCGGAGAACTCGCCGATGCCGACTACTCGGACTTCGAGAACATGCAATCAACGCTGCAACTGCCAGCTGCATCGCCCGCTCTTGCAGCCGTCCAGCTCAGTGTCGAGTTCACAGCTTGGCACGGGCGCATCTGGTGGTGGCAGTAGTGGGCTACAGCTGGCACATGGTGTTCTGATGGAAGCGCTGCAGGATTTGCGGAACATTAACTCGGTTAGCAAAGATGAAACGTTGAGGGCACAGGAGAGACAGCGAATTCGAATGGACTGGATGCGACTGGCGGACAGGGTGGAGAACTTGTCACTGGCGGCGTTTATTTCCGGCTGCGGAGTGTCCGTTTTGATGTTTTTTAATCATGACTGGTATTGAACCTGATTAAGAAATTATATGTTTTCATATTAACCCCACTTTGCTGTTTGTTGATTCTTGCATATTCTTGTTTACTGTTGTTAACTTCATCGGCTTTTAAATTAATCAACAAATTCAGACCTTTTATACAAGTACGGTATTTGAATCATTTCGTGGCAAAACGTGTGCGTTTCACCGCGGTAATTTACAAAACAAAATTTTGTGTGATTGTTACGACATATAATACATAATGGTCGAGTTTCAACGTTTTTGTATTTCTCAGGCTAATGGTACAAATCAGTGATATACGACAAGTCACATGGAATTTGCTATGATTAAAACAAAAATAGTATCAAGACATGGACGTCAAGAGAACTCTCTGATATCCGTGTAATATCGGATCAAGAAATTTAGCACCCGATATCGATACCAGTCATCCGTTATTGTCCGACAGTTTGGGCACAGAAATTCGGCTGGAAATTGTCGTTTCGGAAAAACGGGGTCATTTGTTTCAGTGTCGTTTGCGAGTCTCGCATTGACGATGTTGTGCGCCTTCCATAAATACATCACAATCTGACTCGGGTAGTGGACCTATAATCGTGGTGAATATCAGTAAAAAACAGTAGTTCAGAAAAAGTTAAAACACGGCTGAAACAGCAACTTTCAGTGCTTCAGCGTAGAAAAAGACGTTACTCGAGTAAAAACAGCAGAGCAGAGCATTAACGCATAAACTGTTGCACACACTTACATTCGTTTCAAGCGGAAATGTCACAGTGGTCATGTTGACGAAATGATTGCGACATTCCTCGCAGCTGAAGAACCGACTGATCCACTGCTGTATTCCTTGAAGGGTACGTCTGGGGAAAAGGTACGTGTCGGCGCTGCCTGAAAAAACAAGAAGGAACATATGAAATTCTCAAGAGCTTCAAACTGATCAAAATACTGATAAGTGTGCTGTCAAATAAAAATTAGCGATAAAAGTTCGTTGACTAAAGTTTTAACTGCTCTTAATCAGTTTAACAAAATTATATGTGTGCGGACTGGGGCGAAAAACATGAACCACTGGGTCGACAACAACAACACTTACGACTAAGATACGCCTGTACAGTAATCGCATGGAAAGCCGTCCAAAGGCCGCAGGTCTTGCCACGAAAGTTTGGCGCGCTACCGCGACAATGCTGGAACTGGGTGCCTTCTGGCGGAAACGGATAGTTGAACTGACGCTGAAATGAAATGAAAATCTTCATCGAGCATAATGAAACAAATCATACTTTTGACTGCCCGAATTGGTTTCACAATCCAAGGGCGTTTAAAAAAACTTGATTGCCACTTTGATCTGATAAAATTACCTCTGCCTCTTCGAAAGTCTGCTCCCATTCTGCGATCGTAATCCGCTCTGGGTTCTTCTTGACGTAGTCGTACAGGTAAGCGAACAGACGCCGCGCGCGTTGGCTGCGCTCCAGTGTCTGTGATTTAAAAAAAATTTAATACTTTTTTATTTTCTGAATAATATTTTTTATATTCATTTTCAAGATGAATGAAAATTTAGCGTACCGGCATAGGTGGGAGGTAAAGTCGGACGAGTGATTCATTAACCCCGGCGGCTGCGGGATAATACTGAAGAAACACACACACAATGATTATAATTTAACGGAATTTTGAATAATTTTTATGGTTTAAGTGTAATCAGAGCAAACAAAGCAAGAAACTGAAAGAAATCTATAAATTCCGTACGTCTTTTAGAACGCCCAGGAATTTGCGCATCGCAATCAAATCGTGACCGCTGATCTCTTGCTTGAACGTGGTCACTTCATTGTACAGGGTGTCACGAAGCGAGAGCAACATGTCAGCCTCGGAGACGAAAAACAAATCTCGATAACTGCAAAAACCATCAGTAGAGATACGAAACCGAGAATTAACAACAAAAGAAAATGTCTTCTACCGTGGATCATGAAATGGCGGAAACGGAGTGGTGCTAGCAAACAGCGAGATCGTGGAGAGACGCGTGAACTCCGTCGACGTGATTGCCTCGCTCAGCAGGGATCGAATCTGTTCGGAAGTTTGCTCGGATAGTCTGAAATGAGACAGAACAAATAACTTTTTTTTTCTGATAGAAATGGGAAAAAGCAGCATTCAATCCCCCCTTTTTAACAAACAAATAAAGAAAAAATTGCAACAATCTGCAGCTATCTCTGACTTTCACGACTAGATAAGCCATCCCATATAACGATTGAAGCTAGTTTCCTTTTATGTCTGCACACCGATTGAGTCGCAGAACCCAAAAAATGATAATAATTCATTTGGAATATTTTTTAACTAAACCACTAAGCAAAGTTTTTTCCACATCCCTACTTACGGCAATGGGTACGGTGTTGGATTGTCACGAGACATCAAGAAAACCGCCGGCAGTCGAGACAGGCCGAATTGCGCGTTGAAACTGACCGCAGCTTGACCTCGAATCCAGCGAACTGCCAACGAATTGGTGCTGGCAAAGTCCAGAGCAACCTGAAACTCAGAAACACAGGTTAGGTTACACTTGTACACACACATCAATGTCAGAAAAGAACGGATAAAACCAGCAAAACTGTTGTTGAACAATAACTCATAAAAATTGGCAGGCAACTGGCACACCAACTTGGAACATACAGCTTGCCACAAGAATGAATACAAAACAACCAATCAACAACCAGAACGCAGAAACGCAAACCAATCAAACGCGGCCACAACTATCAATCAGAAGCGAGTAGCTTAGCGTATGCATGCACGCACCCTGCTATACGCAGCGACGCCGCACACTCTTAGAGCACGCATAGAGACTACAGTCGCAAGGCCCAAGCACGAGGCTCAAGTACGACATTACAAATAGATTTTTTATTGCTTCATTTTTGGTGGACAGTAGTTTTTCAAGAACTCTACTGCATTCAACAATCAGGGATGTTTGATTGAAAATCTAGATCACTAACCCAAAAACAACCAAGTTTACCTGAGCACCTAAAAATTGGTGATCGGTGTCTGGATCCGGGTGCAGAATTAGCACGGCATGTTCCGCGTCGGCAGGAAGAGCTGTCCAGAACGACGTTGGCGTCGAATTCCTAAAGAAAAAATCCAAAAATAACACAAAACAACATAAGATTATTCTTTTTGGATTCGATCAAATTCGCGCGAAGACATTTACCCACAAGCTGAGGTCCACATTTGAAGCAAAATTATTGATCCAATGAAGATACCGATTCAGTCAAAGAATAACGTAGATTTCAACAATTTGCATTTGATGAAAAGCTTTTCATTTTTGCATCGTGGGACGCGCGGCAGCGCAGTCCCACAATATTATTTCAGAAAGCTCATTGCGAATATTTTGAAATTTCAATCGACCATAACATTCATGATAAATGACTAAACCAAGAAATGCTATTTGCTGTGCTAATGTGGCCCGATACCCTATCCATCCAAACCAAAAATTTAAACATCGGTTGCTTCTGTGATTTTACAGAACAAAAAAACCGAAAAAAAATTCAGGTTGTTGTTGTTGTCGTTGTTGTTGTTGTCGACCGTTTCGGTGTCCACAAAAAATCTAAAGTTGTGTTCAAATTCGAATTCTAAATTGTACGGTATCCTATGTAATCGACCATGCTGCGTCTGATAGGCTAGGTGCCGAATTGTGAAAAAACTGTTTTTACCCGTGCCAGGTATAAAAAGAGTACCCGTTAAGGGGTTTCCTGGTAAAAATCGTTGTTCTAATTTCATATTCCACGGTATTCATGTAATCGACCATGCTGCGTCTGATAGGCTAAGTGCTGAATTGTGAAACATTGTTTTTTACCTGTGCCGGGGTTGAAAAGGGTACTGTTTTTACCCGTGCCTGGTATAAAAAGGGTCCCCGGAAGGGTTTCCTCCTAAAAAACGTTGTTCTGATTTCAAATTCCACGGTATCCATGTAATCGACTATGCTGCGTCTGATAGGCTATAGTTTAGGTGCCAAATAGCAAAAAGCTGATATTTACCCGTGCCTGGGTTGAAAAGGGTCCCCGTAAAGGGTTTCCTCCTAAAAAACGTTGTTCTGATATCAAATTCCACAGTATCCATGTAATCGACTATGCTGCGTCTGATAGGCTATAGTTTAGGTGCCAAATTGCGGAAAGCTGATATTAACCCGTGCCTGGGTTGAAAAGGGTCCCCGTAAAGGGTTTTCTCCTAAAAAACGTTGTTCTGATTTCAAATTCCACGGTATCCATGTAATCGACTATGCTGCGTCTGATAGGCTATAGTTTAGGTGCCAAATAGCGAAAAGCTGATAGTAACCCGTGCCTGGGTTGAAAAGGGTCCCCGTAAAGGGTTTCCTCCTAAAAAACGTTGTTCTGATTTTAAATTCCGCGGTATCCATGTAATCGACTATGCTGCGTCTGATAGGCTATAGTTTAGGTGCCAAATAGCAGAAAGCTGATATTAACCCGTGCCTGGGTTGAAAAGGGTCCCCGTAAAGGGTTTCCTCCTGAAAAACGTTGTTCTGATTTCAAATTCCACGGTATCCACGTAATCGACTATGCTACGTCTGATAGGCTATAGTTTAGGTGCCAAATAGCGAAAAGCTGATATTAACCCGTGCCTGGGTTGAAAAGGGTCCCCGTAAAGGGTTTCCTCCTAAAAAACGTTGTTCTGATTTAAAATTCCACGGTATCCATGTAATCGACTATGCTGCGTCTGATAGGCTATAGTTTAGGTGCCAAATAACAAAAAGCGAATATTAACCCGTGCCTGGGTTGACAAGGGTCCCCGTGAAGGGCTTCCTCCTAAAAAACGTTGTTCTGATTACAAATGCAACGGAAACCATTGTAGTCAACTATGCTGCGTCTGATAGGCTATAGTTTAGGTGCAAAATAGTGAAAACTGATATTAACCCGTGCCTGGGTTGAAAAGGGTCTACGGAAGGGTTTGCTCCTAAAAATCCTTGCTCTGAGTACAAATGCAACAGAAACCATTGCAGTCGACTATGCTGCGTCTGATAGGCTAAAACCCTATAAACTCTTTGAGATATAAAAGAAAAAGACAAGTTCGGAAAAATGCCCGAAGGGCATGAAAAAGACCAAATATTATTTCAGAATGACACAGATAGAAAAGTGTGACACAAGGATTTTCACAAGATCAAACATTTTCTGAAACGTGTGTGAACTGGAAAGTTACAAACTGAAATAATATTTACGTCAATATATTTTTGTCATTTCAAGGCACTGGCTCCGGTTGTGACCGCAGTACCGCACTCATCGTAAAAGGGTTCAGCCCGCAAACACAATATTAAGCAAATCATTTGATACAGTATTCACAAATAAAAAGAGCATGTTCATAGCAGCAAATGATTTTTTTTGCAGCATCAAATGAAGTGAGATAAAATTTGTACAGAGATTGTGCCTTCCTTGAGAATGACAAAAAAGATATTGGCGTAAATATTATTTCAGTTTGTGACTTTCCAGTTCACTCACGTTTCAGAAAATGTTTGATCTTGTGAAAATCCTTGTGTCACACTTTTCTATCTGTGTCATTCTGAAATAATATTTGGTCTTTTTCATGCCCTTCGGGCATTTTTTCGAACTTGTAAATCTTTTCAGAAAGTTTTTAAAACAAAAGTTTCACGATCTGAGAAAAGCCACGCGACTAAATCGAAAAAATCCAGCTCCTCAATACGAAGACGACGCCGTTTAAATGATGAAATGTTGAAACGTGCGTCCAAGAAAAAAAGCGACACAAACAAAACGAAACCGACGCGGGCATCTCGTGAAACACCGTCCAGTGTTGCGGTCGTGTTCGATTGTATTCGCCGTACACCTGCCCGGCAACCGTGGACCGCAGCCCGCTGACCGTACGCTGATGACCGTCCAGGCTTAGTAGAATGAGGTCGTCGAACGATTGAGAATCATGAGGGTAGTACTGAAATTACAAAATAGTGTTCTTTTAATTTTTTTTTGTGAAACTGATTGGTTGTTTTGTGATGAAAAAAATTGTTTGCTTACATATTTTAATCTAAACGCTGAAATTAACCTTCTTCCGTGTAGAGTTTTTCAACTCTTATCACAGAAGGTTTGTCAAAAACGGGCCTTGAATCGAACCCTGATTTATTCACAGTCACAAAAGTGAGTCACAGTCATAAACGAAACAAGCGCACCCGAAACGACGGCGTTGCCGTGACGTTGTTGCCACGCAGCAGCTCGCGGTTTGCTCGGTTGCCGGCGCTGAGCACCACTGGCTGCACAATCGGTGACCACGCTCGAATGGACGCAGCGAATGACTGACATGGAGAAAGAGAAATAATATTGAAACACATTGATTGATACTGATGTGTATCTAAACAATTTTGAGAAAAAATGGTAATTAAAACATGAAAAATTGCTTTTACTTTGGACTTTTTGCTGGACACCATCTTAAAACAGCTTGAAAGATTTTTTTGATACTTTTCCGATTGATCGCCGAATGATTATAATATGGAACATAAAAATTTGTGTTCAGAAAATTGGGAAATTTTTAGAACTAAATTTTGTTTCAACAATTGGCTGTTTTTTCATTTGTAGACATTTGAAAAAATACCCATTTTTCAGCGAACCTTGAAGGTCGGCGCAAAAAACTTGCAGTGACCGCAAGAGGCGTGGTAGATTTGCACGAAATGAGCGGCATTGGAATTGTAAATCAGACTGTTCCAAGTGTTGTGATCTACTTCGATAATATCTTGATTGTTTGGGTACAACGTATGATAAGAATTTTGACCCGAATTTTTGGGGGGAAAGGGAAGGGAAAAAAGGGGGGGGGGGTAGTACTGTGTGGCGGGGCGGGGAGATTGGGAGGGGGGTTTTTTTTGTTTTTTTTTTTTGTTTGTTTGGGTGGGTGGGTGTTTTTTTTTTTTATTAAATGGGTGGCGAAAATTATGAGGGGCTGTTTTGGTTTGGTTTTTGTTTTTTTTTTTTATTAATATTGTTTATTATTTTTTTTGTGGAGGTGTTTGTGTGCGCGGTGTGGTGTGGTGGTGTGAAAAATGTTGAAAAAATATTTTTTTATTTTGTGTTTTTTTTTTGTTTTTAAATAGTAATAGTCCTATTTATTTTTTTATTTTTTTTTGTTTTAAGAAAAAAAAAAAAAAAATCTTTTTTTTTGAATTGTTTAATTTCTGCGAGCTAGAATACGTACTATAACGATGACATCTTAAGCTTAGAGTTTTTTCTTCAAAACTATCAAAACGCAAATAACAAAATGGTCTTTTGTCACGTAACATTGAATTGGATAAAAACATAGATACGGCAGTGTAACACAGGAATCAACAAAAATATGACAATTTTGTTTGCAAAAAATTCAATTTATAGTAAGTGGGGAACAAACTAGGAAAAAAGCCTGGATGCGTGGGTTGTTCACATTTTCAATAGATGAACACATGTTTAGTCAATGATTTTTCAGAAACATCGGTTCAAAATCATAGCTGAATAATATCTGTCGGTAAATTTATTCACCAGTTTTCCCCGCATACCATTTGTGTTGCAGCAAAAATTTTATGTTGCATAATGCACTGGCCTGTCCTGACAGGAAACGCAGCTTTATAATCGATGAAAACAGAATTTAATGTGATTACTTTCTGACTAATATAATGATGTTTTTGCTCTCAAAAGCGGTGAGACACATAAGAATCTTTCAAAAATCCAACATTTCGCATCAGAAGTCATCGATTGAAACTTTTAACGCACGCCCACCTACCTCTCTGGGGGCGCAAAAAACGTTTTTTTATGAACTGATATTACGCGAAACAGGCATTTTTGCACAAAATATAAGATAGAAAGAATTCAAGTTCAGCAAACCCAGCCGATTGGTGTACGCTCACAAGCAATCGATAACTTGAAACAAAATCCTGTGATCAATTGCGGAAGGGGAAACAAATACCGCCGAAGGTAATACCTATTCAGAAAAGAAGAAAAGTGATTGTTGCAAAAAAACAGAACGCCCAACCCAAAACCCAGCTGTGAAGTCGCAACAGAACCTGACAAAGAAAATTGAAGTCTACAACTAAAGCTCTAATGGTCATTGTGCACGCAAAAATGGTGTAAAATCGATTATATAAACTATCAATCTTTGGAAACGTGATATTTTGACAGATCTTTGCAGTTTTTTGTTTATTATTCTCAAACAGCTCTCTGATTGATATAAGTTATAACCGGCGAGTTTTTAGCTGTACACATAAACACCCGGGTCAAAGCGCGAAAAATATAATAAACAGAAAACGATTAAAGCTAAAAACTGTATTGTGGCAAATAAATTTATTCTCTCAATTGTTATGCAAAAATCGATAAACACCAAAAAGAAAAAAATGGAATGGCTGTTTGGAATTGAACGGATTGTTAAAAGCAACAAACACAGTGTTTTGCCGACAACTTTATTTCTGGACTTTTTCAAAAAGTTAACAACAAATTCTTTTCGATTTCTTAACAAATGAGGACAGTGCAGTCAAAAATGACTCGTTGATAAATAATAAACCGTTTAAATTTTACATTAAAACGCTGAATAAAAATGGTGGTGCTACGCCGAGCCACCGACAACCACAAAATACAGTTGTAATGTGAAAGTGAAGCGCGTAGTGTGCACCTTTAAAACGGATTATAATCACCGTCTAACTCTAAAATTTGATTGTCAAATAATAATGTCAACGATCAACGATTATTATAAATTTTATTTGTCGACACACCCGGAATTGCTGCTAAAAATAAAGGCCATAAAACAATGCTCAATTGTTCCTTGTTGCATCACAATCGACAGCAGAGTAGAAAAGCTTCATCAAGCTTCTTTGCGTTACTCCTCCACTTATCAACCTTCATCAACATCATCATCATCAACCATGAAAACATTCGTCATCAAGTGGCTGATTATCAGTACGCTGATCTGCTGGCTCAGTTGGTTTTGATTTTTGCTATTTATTTCTTTTTTGACATTCGCAACGATGAAAACTGAGATTGACTGGCCGTGTTTTAGACCTGTCGTGCTATAGAGTTGACTGCGGTTTATAATTTGGATTAAAGTGATTCTGGCACTTGAACTTGACCCCGTCTAAGAAAGAAGCTTTGCGTTTGTAAAGAACGCTGTTTTTCAGTGACAGCCTGGTTTTCAGAAATGTTCCGTGTATACGAAGATTGTGGTAATGTCTTTATTATTGAACGTGTCGTAATGTGCATTTGCACGCACAGATAGGGAGAATGTTTTACGGTTGTGCGGCAATTTGAAATCAATAAAAACGGAACGTGATCTCACAGAGAGTTTTGTGGAAGAAAAACTTAACAGTAAGTAACACTGTTTTACTCAAATTTACCTAAATTTTGCAGTTCACCCAGCCGACTCACATCACGATGACGACGACGGCACTGATGAGCGACACATTTACAAACGTTGGCGTAATCGGTCGCCGGTCGCTTCCGGAAGCTTCCGAACCATGAAAGACGTTATAGAGGCGCTGCGACGTGCCATCGAGAGCTTGACGCGCGCCCTCCGGCGCATTAATAAAGATAGAGGCAGATCGTTTTAATATGTACAGTCTAAACTATAACATGACCAACTAGCTGATTGGTCAACGGATGCACTGCGCGTTAGCATAGAATCCTTGTATACGTCACCACCAACCAATCAGCTACTTGGATATGTTATAGAGTTAGAATGGAGATGCCGACGACACTGTTTTTTACGTAGTTTTTTTGTTGTGATCCCAAATTGTTTTTCGCTTTGTTTCGTGTTGTTATTGGTTTAGGATTCATCATGAATATCGTGTCGTCACAGATTTATATAAACCGGATAAACGAGAAAAAAAACATTTTTTTGAACAATAAAGAGGCTATACAGTTGATTTCATCGAGATGATTTTTGCTGAATAACATAGTGTGATACAACTTGGGTCTCCATTGCCACTGAGACCGTTGTATTTCGAAACACCGAAGCCGGAACCAGCTTAGGCGGGACCCATCGTTGGGTCGAAGAACCAAGCTGCAGACCATCTGCCACCTAATCACTCACTAATGTGATAATGCCATTGTCTAATTGTTTGAAATTAATCCCGTAATTGCTGACAACAAAGCTATAAATACAGTTCGAGTACCACAGGTTGCATTACTTTCGACAAAAAGTTTAAAAAGTGACTTTTCTCCATCGTTCTTCCGTTCATCAACTTTCATCATCAAGCTCCCATCAACAGTAAATCATCATCATCATCATCAATCAACCATGAAAACGATCGTCTTCAAATGGCTGATTGTCGGTGCGCTGATCTGCTGGCTCGGTTGGTTTTGATTTTTGCTATTTTTTTCTTTAGTTCTGACATCCTCGACGACCAAAAAATCTGCGATTGATTAAACCGAAAGAAGAAGTTAAAAAAACTGACTTTCTATTCGCAGTGCGACCGGCCGATTTCCACCACCATGAGGAGCATCATAGCCCGGAGAAAGACGATCGCGACTTCGAAGACAGGGCCGTGCATCAGCGCAACGTGCGTCACCTTCGGGGCTTGATGGAACGACAGAAGCGTGCCATCGACCGCGAGAAGTCAGAGATGATGGACGAACCATTATAGATGGCAACTTTTATTGTCGGCCATTTTGGCGAACTGATTTCATACGTTTCACGATGTGTTTTATGTGCACTTTCTGTGATCTGATGTGTGCTTTTTGTTTTTTTTTGCGTTATTAGTTCAGCGGATCCATGAATATCGTGCTACATGTTTATATACAATAAACAAAAGTGCTACTACGGTTTTTCGCCAAAATAAAGGTGGGACAGGTATCATAAAATGTTTCGCGAACCGCTTTTTGTCTGTTTATTTTCACGCTGAATCAATCCATTCACTCAAATAAAAAATCATATGAAACTTATGCTGCGTTCAAGCATCGAAACTCTCCATAACCACTTTCAATCATAATGATGCAACCATTTGTGTCTGAGCCTCTCCAGGTGTCGTTGATGCGCCCGAAGCACGCCTCCGTCCTTGAATCTGTACCGCGCACTCCAGTAGCGTGTCCAAATGCGACGGAGTTTCGCGAGATACCACAGAAAGAGCAGTGCCCCGAAGAGTGCGTACACGAAATTGGAATGTTCATTGAATGTGGCCGGCATCGGCTGAAAGTCGTGCACGTTGTCGATCCTGTGGAGAGTTGTAACACATTATTGCAGTCAAGATGCAAAACTATTGCGGTACGTACATGTATTTGTTGAATTTGGTTGTTTCGATTCGATACGTTACGGAAGGTTTGGTACCTTCCGGTTTCCGGAACCGGCGGGGGGGGTGGGGAGGAGAGCAAGAAAAACATTGTAAACAATATTTTAATATTAAAAATATTTATTTAAAATTAATATTTAAAACTATTAAAAATGTCCCTAAAACCAACGTGGTATTGCTCGCCCAGCCAACAACGCCGCAGGCTAGCACAAAATCATTGTAATACTCGTCGGCGGCCTCAAACGCCCGTCGTTCGGCGGCGGTTTCCGGTCGCGGGAACACGGCGGTGCTCGAGAGCAGCACGGCCACGGTGCGACCGACCACCGAGTAGATGCTCTGTGGTGGGAAAACTCGCCGGCATTTTTTAGACGTCGAAATTGTGTACAGTATGGCCGAATAAATATGGCAGTCCATCAAGGCAGAATCCGTCGCAGACTAGGAGTTGTTTTTAATGCCAACATAATTCCTAATCATGTGTGCAACGAAGAAAGAACGAACAGCATAGCACGAAGAATCAATTAGTTTAAAAAAACGCGACAAATTTAGCACACAATTTGGTTTCTGAACGTCTATTTTCTTTCATTCAAATTTCGCGCGCTCCTTGCACCCTGAAAAAAGCTGCCATGTTTACTCGACCATTCCGTAACTTGTGTTTGGTTTTTGTTCGTTACCGAGACTTGGAGTATTTTGCACGACTAAATGCCATCTAAATGACCTCCCGAAACGCGCTATTACGCAGGCCACGAGGGTGTGTTCTCGAGACATCGCGACGGGACACGCCACCGAACAAAAGGGTTCAGACATTTTTTTCAGCGTGCACTGTGAAACAGCACTCTTATAACGACAAAGTGGACCGTCTTCATCAAACAATGCGACGTTTTTCCAGACCGGAACGAACCATCAGTTTCACCCGTTGGTCCCACTGCACCGCGTCCGCCGCCCCATTCGCATCGGTCTCGTGCACCGGGTCGAGGTCGCCCGCGTGTCTGAGGCAGGCGTGCGAGTAGCCATGTTGATTGCCGCGTTCCGTGCTCGTCGTGAAATGTGTCCCGTTGGACCGTTGACACCACCGTCGACCGTGCTTCATCACGTAGAGACCGTGACTGGAGTTGCTCGGGAGACCGGAGATCTGGGACGATACAGATGTGGGATGTTTTGATTTCGTTCCGAGACTCAATGCGCGCATAGAAAAACAGTTTCATGCATGACGCGGGTAATTCAAAAATGGTAAAGTTATGCGAGTCCGCTAGGTAGGACCGGGTCACTTAGGCTGCTTTGAATTGCCACATAAAGATTGAAACTAGTTTCCTTTCTACGTCTGCACACGGGTTTCTACGTCTCCATCAGGCTCTGATCCAGCCAATCAGCATATATCCATCCAACCCGACCATTCCTTCAAATCCAGCCAATCAGCATATCCAACCAACCCGACCATTCCTTCAAATCCAGCCAATCAGCATATATCCATCCAACCCGACCATTCCTTCAAATCCAGCCAATCAGCATATATCCATCCAACCCGACCATTCCTTCAAATCCAACCTATCAGCATCCATCCCGACCATTCCCGCCAACCAACCGTTATCCGAATACGCGTCGGACCTCGGATGTTCTGCTGTTGGAACGACACGCGACCCTGGAGGGTTTTCGAAAAAATCGGTCCCACGCCGCGCAGCTTCGCCGTGGCAACTAAGATTTTTTTATTGTTTCTCAAAATCAAAAAAAGCAAATTCCTGATACGTTGGCTGGTATTGTTTTCAATTTGCCTTCAAAACATACAGAAGAATGGTCACGCATGGCAGAAAGTCGTGGACTGTCAACGCACCAAGGGTCTCCCGGATTGCCCATTTTTCATTGGGTTCAATTTTAGAACAAAAGTGATAGGTTTAAAACTTTAACTCTATTTTTTATTTCTTTTCATCCTTTTTCCTGCGTTTCGGTGCGCAAATTTAGAAAAACAAAACAATCTAACCGTATTTAGCAGCCACCGAATCATTCCACAAGCTCATGTCCAGGCCACACTTTCGTGGCTTCAGTGGCTCCCCGCGTCTTGCGGTTATTCGTTCCGCTAAGCAACCAGAAAAACAGGGAAATGACAGCGAGCCACTGAATCCGTTGTCCATTTTTCCCGAGAACAGTTGATTGTAGAAATCGGGTAAAGTCAGAATTGTGATAGCTAGAAACGACAGTTGTTGGGTGAACTTATGGTTTCGGCAGCATTTTGAGGAGATCGTCCGCATTTGAGTGACGCATTTGAGATTTATTTATTTCGTTTTCGATTGTTTTCTGCTCTGTAAAATGTCGTTTGGATAACATAAAAAACAAAATTTAAAACCATATAACAATATAAACATTAAAAAACTAAATCAAATCAAAAAATTAAAGAAAATATTTGTGCTTGGTCAGACAGACAGGCAAAACAAATGCGTAAAACCAAATGTGACACAACACTTTTAAAATTGTCTTGCTTCTTCCATAGGTTTCTGCAAACCAAGATTGTGATCATTCTGTTTTAAAACGTTTTATTGCTTCAAACAATATTTCGCAGTACATTCTATGTGTAGTAAATGTTGTAATGTTCCAAACAGACTTTTACGCTGTTGTGTGTGCCAAGCCAAGTTTTGTTATTCACCCCATTCTTTCAAAAAAAAACTAGAGTCCTTTTTTTAATTTCCAAAAATCCATCTCGTGCTTGTACCCTCCTTTTTTCTTTCGGAAAAAGAACCAGTCCAACAAAATAACAAAAATAAAATCAAACAAATAAATAAGAGCATCCCCGCTTTTTTCCGTGAAAAAACGCGCCCCAGGTGCAGCTGGTCGCACGCCCAAAAACATTGTGAAAGGAAATACCGAAATCTATAAACGAGAAAAATATAAACAGAAAAAACACCGAAGAGGCTTCAAAATATAACTATATTCTATTGCAAACATATGCCTGCCAAAGTCGAATAGAATTTCAAACAACCCACAAGTCAACAACAACAAAAAACAAAAAAACCTTGCAATTTGTAAAGGATAGGACTGGAAGCTCTGCAGAATTGACCGGAAAACCAAAAGCGAGAATTTGTATTAGGCTCGGCATAGGTTTTGTAGATTACTTTGTTTGCGTTTGATTTTTTGACCAATATAATATGCAGTATACAAGCTGAACTTTAAAAAATTAATTTTCTATTTGCGTATTTTTGCTCAATAAAAGAAACTCGTATTGTTTATTCTTTTTAGCAAAATTTGAATTTAAAAATTTAAAATGTGGTTTCGTCGTTTTCATCAAGCTGGCCACCTTGTCAAAAAAATCTGAAAAAAGTTTTTACCGTATTACCTCTAATAAACCCCCATGGGGGTTTATTTCTTCAACGACTTCTGGGGGTGGGGGTTTATTTTGGGGGGGGGTTTATTTTGGGGGGGGGTTTATTTGGAAACCATTTTTAGGGGTGGGCAAAATGGCAAAAATACCTTCCATGGCAGGAAGGAAGTCGCAGAAACTTCTACTCTACATAGAAATTTCCTTTTACAACAGCCTTTTGTAATGAAATTACTTTAACTCTTTTTTTTGGGGCTTGGAGCCATTTTTTCATTTTCCGCACCGCTTTTGTTTTTGTTTTGTTTTTGTGGGTGTGTGAAAAGCCACCCGGGGGGGGTTTTTGGGGGGGGGGGGTGGGGGGGGGGGGGGGGGGGTTTTTGGGGGGGGGGGGTTTAATAGAGGTAATACGGTATACCAAAACTACACCTGCTCCGAGTCGGTGTGTGTGAGAAAGTTCAGTATCAAAACTGTTGATGTGTTGATAAACTAGAACGAATAATTTTTGAAGTTAAAAGAAACAAATTCTTCAATCGGCTCACAATTTATTAGCCCGGTTGATTGGTAAAACCAGTATTCATTGAATTGATCAGCGTGAGAGACTTGTTTGTTTTTGAGCATCCAAACGCTATTATAGTCGAACTCTAAATTATAGGCAAGCAGCTGATTGGTTGGTGATGCTTGCTTCTGTGTAGGCGTTGCTGTGGAGGCGGAGTCTGTCCTGCACAGAAAACATGCATAATGTGATTACCAACCAGTCAGTTGATTCCCTTTTAAAGTTTAACCAACCAACCAACCAATTTAAAGTTAGACTGTATGTAACCTCAATAGTTGCACAAGCAGCCGTAGTTTCTATAGTCTATCGCCAGCACGCGCTGCAGTCACTAGCACACAGATACAAAGGAGGCGGAGTCCAAATCACAGCGGGACAGTCCGCCACTCAGTTGAGATAATCACAAACACACAAAATTACACAGCAGAAAAGAAAAAAAGAAAAAGAGAACACTCACCGTTTGCGCGTGTGCGCGTCTGCTTGCGTGCGTTTTCATAATTGATTGCTGTATTTCGAAGGGAAAGATGATTTTTTCTGTTTCTTCTGTTAGCAATACACACTGCGCGCCACGTTTTTTTTCATTCGTTGGTTATTGATATGTTTGTTATTACTTTTGTTGTTGTTGTTGTTGTTCGGAACTGCGCGGCTTCCCATCCATCTTTCGCCTGTAGTGTCTCCTCATATCGTGCTCAAAGAAAAGAAAAAATCTGTCATTTTTTCTGCTTTTTTCTTTCTCCTGGCTTTTCACTGTTTAACCCTGAAGTGTGGTGCAGATCAATTTTCTCGTACTTATTCTGCTCTTGTTCACCCCACCCACCGGCTCATTAACGTTACACATAGAGACACAAAACCCCTGCACACTTTTTCCGACAAGAGATCATCGCATTACTACATAATGTGCCCTCATAAAAAACTTGTATCAACTGTGCGCGCGCACTTTCAATTTTTTTAGCACGCAATTGTGTTTTTTTTCGAGGTTGTTTGCTAGAGTAACAAAATACAATAGGCGTTGTGTCAGATAAAACCGATACAAATCTGTTTTTAGTTCGTGTTTTGTAGGAGCGCCGTGCGCGCTTGTTTTGCTGGTTTGTCGCTCACTCAAACCGCCGCTGTGTGTCGTTTCTGTTTGCCCCGTTCGTTCAACCTTGTAAAGCGTTTTTTCGCTCGTTCAAAGCGCCGTTTCGCCAACGCATCATTGAAATCCAACGAGAAAAAAACCTCATTTTGGCCCGGTTTCAGTCAAGTTTACCCGGGGTTGTCAAAAAGTATTATATTTCTAGTCTGTTGTTCTTGTTAAATGCGCGATGCGGGTTTTCCTGTATTTTTCGCTTATTAGTTACATTTCAGCATTTTTTTATCTCTGTTGCACGCTTGCGTGAACTGGCTGGAAACCAACTGCTTTCAAGTTTACCTCGTTGGTCATATCATATAATACTATTTTGTTGTTGTTGTTGCGGAAATGCAATACAGAAATTAGTGCGGTATTGTTTGTTATCCTTGAAAAAAAACGAAACGAATAATGGAAAAAAGGAGAAAGCAAAGTAATCCGACGCTTTGTGCGCGCGACACGTGTCGGGCTTTACCATTGGAGAGTAAAAAGTGGCATAAATAAAAAATAGCTCTTTTTTGCCTTGCGTGTCATTCGAAAACATAGTACTTATATTTTCATTTTTTTTTCAGGTCGACTATGAATGGAAAGGACATAAAAACCGGAAAAACTTCAGTTTCGTACAATAATCAGCTACCAGCAATGTTGGTAGGTTAATAAAAAACAACGCACTTCTCAGGATCGGCGGTGCGCACACACGCGATCATGCCTCTGACGGAGGATTCAGAAGCAAAAAGTTATTATTATTTCGACAACAATAAAATCCACCACCACTGCCTGCCTGGTACCTCGTCCAGAGACGACATGAAGGCAGCGCATCAAATTCCACCTGCAGCAACCGTCGAAAGCAGCTCATTGGTACCGATCCTTCGATCGTCAGCAGTCATTCGCAATCACAATCAGTCAACGGAATCACCGGAGTCACCGGAACCTACCTCGCCCAGTGTCAAAATGGTTCAGACGCGACTTTGCGCTCAAATTTGCCCTGATGAAAACCGTGATCAGCGACTAACGCAGCGACATCGAAAGAAACGACGAAAATCGCTCTCAACCACGCATCCTGGCGACGGTCAATCAAAACCGTTCACTCTTCCGCCTTCCCACTTTTTGTCGCTGCTGAGAAAGTCGTCGATTTCAACACCACTGTTGTTACTAATGTGCACAATGACGCTGACGCTTGCGGCGGCGTCGGCTGCGGACGCCGCCGATTCGGAGTGCATTCGAACGAAATTCCTCTATACGACCGTCGCGAAGGCGAGAGCATTCGTCACGATCGACGAGAGTTTGCTGCCGCTGAAACGGAGGGATGGTGAGAGGAGATGCGAGTGGTTGCTGATTTTGTTTAGTTTTCAGTTCCATCCTGTTTCGGCAAGAATACACTGTGCACGCTGTTGATTGGCTACTTTTTGTGTTTCTTTTGTGAAATGCTATGTGTTTTGTTTTTGCGCTTTCTTCTGTTCTGTTCTTACCAGGTCGGTTGGAATCTTTAATCGCTGAGGAATGATATTATGTGTGTGGTATACTCTTTGTCGAATTGAATCTTGTGCGCTCTAAACTCGACTTTTGGTTTTTAACTCTTTGTTTTGTTTGACTATATTCAGGCACCGGTCTTCGAATCTGCTCAAACGATCAAACGTGTTGCACACGGCCGATGGAGGATCAATTGTACGGCGAGTCGGAGAACGAATTCAGGCGACAACTGCAGGACAAACTGATCGCACTGCGACACGCGTTTCACTCGCAGGCGCACAAGTTTGACGGTGAGTCACCACGCGAGTTTGGCTTGGTTTTGGCTCTTTCTCTGTCTCTCAAGCTGTGTACGTACATACCATGTACATTGATTATTGGTAAATTTGATTTTGGAAACTGAAAAACGGTGAGTGTGCGTGTTTTTTTGAGTGGACTACTGAAGTGGTCGGTCATGGTAGCAATGTATGTATGAGTAATCACTCTTTGGTGCACCGGTTTTTTTGGTTTTGAGAATTTGAATTGTTATGGAACTACATGTACTTGTTATGTATGGGTGTTGTCAAGCGAGCGCTGCTAGGGCAAAGCGAAAAGCGACATTTTGTTAAAGCGTAATTATTGTTGGAAAATATCGCCCATAAATTATCCGTTGAAGTGTTTTACAACGTCTTTTGGTCGCAATAATGTCGGATTTCCTAGGTGTGCGCGTTTTGCGTTCTGTTTCGTTTCCTCTTGGTGTTGAAAATTTTGCTGCGAAGCGACTTCAGAAACGACTGTCTCCACTTCAGTGTGTATGTGTGTCTTTAATCACTTTCTTGACGGCAAGTCATAATCATAAACAGCCTATCATAATTGTGCTACACACCAGGCGGAAATTGTTGCAAAAGTGTGTTTTATCGCCAATAGTTGTGATCGCCATATCGCCGTACTAACAGGATTAGTCGTTGTTTAGACTTCAAATGTTGGTTGTAAAATGGCTAGCGTGATTTTCACCTTTTCGGCCAACAAGTCGGCTAGTTAGAAAGGACGGGATAGATCGCGATTGAAATATCATGTGCGGCGTAATCAGTCTGAAGGTCGAATTTTTGAATTTTCGGTGTTGTTATGTTTGTCTTGCGTTGGCATTGGTTGGAATTTTAGCAAAACAGCGAACAAATAACGTGAAAGTATTAGTGTTGAGTTGGCTATTGACTTTTGAGAGCCTGAATGAGTTTGAATATAATTGTGGACGTGCTTATTTATGCGTTATAATACTATGCCCCAAACAAAACAAGGCGCTTAATCGATTGCAACTTTCGATCAATCATTTTTTATTATTGCAGTTTATTCGAATTTGTGCTAGCCGGTGCCTCATGTGCGGACAAACGTTCAGCCATAAGCTTGAAAGCGCTAACTAAAAACACACATTTTTGAGGTGCTTTTCAAAAAAACCGCCTGACTTGAGTATACTGAAGCGTTTCAGGATGCAGAATACTGACAAATGATGTATTGAGTGTTTCAAAAATCTGTTTTCAGGCTCAAACATGGCAAAGAACTGAGGTTTTCTGAACAGCAGACAATTCTCCTGTTCTATTTTTCGTACACTAAGTGCATAAGTGACCCGCTATGATCTGCTGACAATCTTTTCTCTCGTTTTTTTATCAACAAGTGACAATCTATCAGAAAGTAACTAATACCCGTTGATTAATGCGTGGCTTTGGTTTTGTTTCGGCGTTTTTTTTACTTCTACTGGAACGGCTTGCTGCTGGGTCTAGATTGGCTGAGACTGATAAGACGAAAATTTTGTTTTTATGGGGTGAACGTGAAAAAATTGTGCACACTTGACTTGAGGTTAATGCTATTTTGCTGTGGTTTGCTTTTTCGTCATTAATTTTGTTGTCAGTTGACGTTGAAAAATGTAATTTGTGCACTATTCGGCAAAGCAAGCTGTCAGTTTTGTTGACAAAGTTGGCTTTTTTGTCATTTTAAGTTGAGTAATACATCTTGCAAAATTGTGTGACTGTCTCGTTATTCATAAAATTGTAATGGCATTTTGACGATATGAAACAAACAGTCAGGCAAGATGACAGCACAAAGCAAAAAACGTTTTTTTGTTTATTTTGTGAGAAATCTGTCTTTGTTCACAATGAAATACAAATTTTTTGACAGGTTTGAAAAAATCACTGCAACAAAACAGAACTGTTTACCAAAAAACAATGACACAAGAACAATGCTTGTTTCGGTGTTTGTGCGTGCCATTCAAGCCTTTCAATCGTTAAAATGTTTATTCCCTGAGGCATTTTTAGGACAAAAAAGCGATTACAATATTTCACGGAAGTTGTGTCATTAGCTTTTTCTTTATGCTTTTTTCTCCAACACAGCTTATTTGTTTGTTTGCTTGTTTCTGGTGGTCCAACAGAAAAAATTGAGCCCTTTGGGGACCTTGCACCCGGAAAAGTTGTTTTGTTCTATGGAAAGGTCAGTATTCTGAAGAATTCAAATAAAAAAAGCGCGGCACATAACAGATTGTTCAGCTCAGTGTTCAAAAACAGAAAAATACACGCCAAAATTATGTAAGCTACCTTCGCTACCCTAAAAGTGCCATGAAGAGGGTCAACGGGCTTATTATCAGTGCATGTTTCAAGGGTAAGAAACCCTAACAGGTGTTGGTTACTGGGTAAATAACTGTACCAAGTATTTTCGGGCACAGAAGGCTAAAAAAGTGCACTTGAAAAAAACGCAAAACGCAAATGTGCATGCGTGATAGTAAAAAAGACAAATTACACACGCCAATAAGCACCTCCCCACCCACTGCGCCATTTTAGAGATGCGACCACACGTAATTTAATTAATTAGTGCATTCCGTTTTTTATTTTTATTCGTTTTTTTTCTACCACACAAGAAGCACTGGAAAAATTTCCGTGAGAAAATAAACAAGGATAGAATAGTATTTCGTTTCCGGCGGTATTATCAAACAGAAAAGAAAAAACAAACAACAAGAAAGTGACCAACACCAAACCCTAAAACAAAGAAATTTCGATGAATTAACTTTTTTATTGCTGGTCTTTTATACAAGAGAGAGTCTCTTGAACAACAATCGGCTACCTTTGTGTTGTAAAAAAACCAATGTCAGTTTACCGCTTGATTGTAAAACTTCCGGGACCCCCTAGGGTGCGTGTGGCGACGTTTTTGGGGCAAAATTAGTGCTGATGGGTTAAAAAATCGTTGTTTTTATTACACCAGTCTTAAAAACTGCACAATCAAACTGTGTAAAACAACTGAAAAAACTCTTGACTTTTTATATTTCAAATCTCGATGTGAGATAAAGTCAAAAACCGAGTTGATAATCTATCTTAACGCCATACGACGGTGAATTTTAACATAAATCAAAGCTCTTTAAAGTATGTATATAGGCAATAAAATAATAGTAAAAATCCCGATATCATAAAAATGTCGGCGCCGAGTTGTTTATAAGAAAATCATAAATTGAAATTTATCACTCGTGTAACACCCCTTTGCTTTCCACCAAATTATCGTCTTATTTCGGTCTATTTTTATCATCAAAGTAGCGTTCTTTTCGTTGGTGTTTCGTGTGCAGCGGTTTTTGTGGTCAGGGTCAAAGATTCGGCGACATTTGTTACCGTTTTTTGTCTTGGGAGTTTAAAATAAATTGGAATCGGCCGCAATTTATGCAGGTCAGATTTTGAAAATCTGGAATAAAAGAAAGTTGCAGTTTTCTGTAACCTCACCTTCCTTTTTACAACTTGGTCCTAAATACCCCATCTTATCCCGAAAAATCAAGTTACGGGTATGCATTTTGTTACGGGCAATATGGTATTGTGGATTTATTCAAACGTGTCAGGACAAAAATGACGTCATTTGCTTTAAAAACGCTCGTTTGTCAAAGTACAGGCACTCAAATTTCAGTTTGGTGTGACTGATTCGACATTCACCATTTGTTTACCGGAAGAAACCGGCTAAACAGAAAGTCTGGTTTGCTGTGAACGACAAGCGCATGTTTGGCGGCACATGACGTCATTTCAGTGGGACACGTTTAAAAAAAATATGTCATACATACAAAACGTTTTACTCCACTCTGCTTGCTCAATGATTAAAACAAGAAGATTGAATAAAAAACTCAATAAAAAACGTTTTTCCAACTTGTGCGGTTTGAACAAAACAAGAAAATTTAAAAACACCAATATATTTTGACACATTAACATAGTCAGAAACGCTGTGTTTTTTAGTAATTGTGGGTAACGCTTGACTGGGCAAGCGACATCTCATGTTTAGTTTACTAATTTTCTGGGGTGAACAAATTTTTATTGCCTTGTCTTTCATTTTAAAACTGTCTACGTTTATGTTTGGGTTTACCCTAACGTCATTAACTTTCAATCAGCGTAAAATCGTTAAAGTTGCAAATAGTATTTAGAATTTTCTGCAATTCTGCTGGTATAGTTCAAAAACTTTTCAAAGCGATATATTTTGAAAATTCGGTTGAAATGAATTTTCCACCATACTAAAATTTAAACACTGATCGAATTATGTCATGCCAGTAACTATAACGATCACTAATAAAATCATAAATGAGAAAACCTGTAAATTTTTAATTTTCACGTTTGGAAACGTTGGAAGGATTATATAGTGGGGTTTGGAATGGTTTAAATTTCACGCCGAATTTACTTCATTCCAACTGTTAATGTTGAATTGTGCGACGTCCTACAGGGATTACCTGAAACAAAGCAAATGTCTTTTTAAAAAGAATTCCGTCCTTTTGTCAAAAAGTGCTGTTCATATTTTAAAACTATTTTATATGCAAATAAAAACAATTTTGATTGTTGAACGTGAAGCGTTTATAAAGTCACATTAAGCCAGGAACTCTTCATCGCTCTCTGATCCCGTTCGCATCACAAAACAGTGCAGCTACGCACTTTGAATCGTAATCAATCACTTTTAGCAGCAAGTGAAGCTACGAAGTACATCCACTTTAATAATGCTTTTACTTTCCTGCCCCAAGACCAAGCACCAAGTGTAGTAGTGGGGAAAGTTGAAGGAACTTTTATTACTGAATGTAACAAACTCCCCAAATAAATACCGCCAAACCTGCGTACATGTACACCATAAGTTTTTGGTTTGACAGCTCTTCTGCATCTGTTGACGAGAAAAGAACTGTTCTTTGCGAAAAAAAGAAGAAAACTTTTGGCGTGCGTGCTGTGAAACGTTTTTGGTGGGCACAGGGGAAATTTGAGCAATTTTGCCCTTTTGAACATGCCGACTGACAAGGAAGACCAGCCAAAAACTTTTTCTGCTCTTCGCGTTCACCATTCAATCATCTGTTCTCTTTGACAGTTTTTTCTCTAGTTTTTTGTGAACTCTTTTGGGGATGAATATGAGGTTGTTATCACAATTTGCGATGCAATCAGAACGACTGTGCAGAACGACTCCCGAGTTTGTTTTCGATCTTTGTCAGAAAGTTTTTCCGCTCGTCGACAAAAAACATTTTAGTTGGTTTGGCTGCTTTAGCAGCTTCGGAAACTTTAAGAAAAAAGCAATACTGTTGCAGGATTCTGTTGAAAAACGTTCACAACTGCGTTTTTTCGAACGAGTATGAGGAACACAAGTATTTATGTCTAAACAACGTACTTTTTACAAACAAATGGTTATTATAGTTTTGCAGTTTTTTCAAACGCATTCAAACGTATTTCCCAAGTGGAAAAATGAACTCTCTGCTTCGCCTTGGGGTTAGTATTTGTCGACAATTTTCGTAATGAACACAAAAAGCGAAAAAATTAGCGTTTTTACTGCTGTTTTTAATCAATGCTGTTTTGAACGCACGTTTTCAACAGTTACGTTACTGTACCTGTGTTGTCCAAACGCGAGAAAAAAGCGATGTTCACAAGTTGTTGTCTGTCAGGGAGTGAGTTTTTTGTGGGGTTTTTACGTTTGCGTTCGTGCACATCAGTACAATTTGGACGTGAATTAGACCAAATTAGTTTGTATTTTTGTTACAATTGAACGCAGCGTGCCTGGTGTGTAGCGCGGGTGCGTGGCCTAGGGGAAATCAAAACGAGTATAGATGAACGAAAAAAGTGCACAGTAGCGTTCAGAGAATATTCAATTAGTTCGACAAAAAACGGTTTATTGTTTTTGAAAAAAGTGGTGATTTTGATTTGTGAAACGCATGGTGAATACACGGGGCCTTGAGGATGGAGTGGAGTGACCAGTAGTAACCAAACACACCAGAGGTAAATGTGAAAATTCAATAGTCCTTTCTGAAAAGGAATAACAATCCATATGCTGAACTCAAGAGACTGAAAAATGTTCATGAGCAAATGAGACTGCCTAGCACTATTGTGCTTGTGTGAGTGAGATGTGACAAGAAGTAGCATAATCCAGCTAACCGGGGTCATTTATAGTTAAAACCGTGAATTGAACATCTTTTCAACGAGAAACTCAGAACATTCAAAACCGCGATTCTAAAGGCACTCATATGTTTTTTCAGACTACTTCCGAGCACTGCTGCAAGACTCGCGCAAGCATCTGCACACGATGTTCAGCGGCACGTACGGCGGCTTCTATCTTCGGCATTCCGCTCTGTTCGGCAAACTGTTCGACAACATGACCACCTACTACGAGGCGGGAGAGCCGACCGTCGATGATTCGCTGCATACGTTCTTTCAGGAGTTGTTTAAGCGTTAGTTCGTTGAGTTGTGGTGTCGTTTTGATTTTAATTTATTATTACGACGTTTAATTGAATGTTAAGCAAGTCATTTCTGGCATTCAAATGGTGTTTAATGTACATACGAGAGATTTAACAAATGTACTTGTTTTGATTACTTGTAACAAAAGTGACAATCCAGTTGCTTACGTTTTGGAGGGACAAACGCTGGCTTATAACACTAATGACCATACTTAATATTTTTACAAACGAAACCCTTCACACCAACAAACGTTTTGCACTATTTCCAGGTATGTTCTTCATCATGAACCCACAGTACGAGATGACCGACCGATACAGCCAGTGCATGTCGCACTACATGCATCAGTTGAAGCCGTTCTCGGATGTGCCGTCGAAGATTCGTCATCAACTTTCGAGGTCGCTCTTGGCGGCTCGACAGTTCGAGCAAGCCTTACTGGTCGGGCGGGATCACTTCAGGCAGATCATGCAGGTTAGTTAAGACTAATTGATGATTAAGTACTTTTTAAAGAGTTGTTTTTGCACACGTCATGCCATGTGCTGATGAACTCTTATTTTGTTGAAGTACTTTAATGTATATACAATGTAGTTGTTTAATACTTCGGTTCCCGTTGGTAACGTAAATTGAACCCTCGGGGATTTCCGACTATTCGTGGTCTAACAATACGGTTCACGCGTTCACATATTTTTTGTCTCACCTTTTTTGTCACACTGTTCTGACACCTCACTTGTAATTGTTCATGTTTTCTTTTGTTTTTCTGGCAATAAATTATTCATTTGCTGTAGAAACTATACCACACATTCAGAGAACGATGTTTCTTTATTAATAGATATTTCCGGAACAAAAAAGCTTTCTTTTTTATTCACATGCAACGTTGATTGGCTTCTAATATGTAGGTACTACATTCATGTGAACTGAATGCATGAATTTTTATTATTAGAGGTTCTAAAGGCCCTAGGGGGAGCTTTCCATATGACCTGATGCTTTTTTGTGTTTCTTAAACGAGAAAATGCAACAAAAACGATATAATAGATAGATAACATCTTAGGATTTAGGGTAAAATCCGTTCAATTCACGGTTGATCACATCCAACGCGATTAAATTACAGCGTTATACAAACATGTTGTAACCTTATTAATATTAATATTCACTTAACGCATTATGGTAATCCTCGCAAACTGGGTGGGCAGGTTCAATAATCGATATCACTGGAAGCAAGCGTAGCGTAATGACGGAACTTGAGTTAATCAAGTACAAGTGGAATATCTAGTTGAAGATCAAGATTCAAATTTTTGAAAAATTATACTCTTTCCGATTGGACGCAGACTCACGGGTGGCAGACATTAAATCGTGAATTTTGAAAGATGTAGTAAATATAGTAAATAATAAATATTCAAATTTTTGAAAAAAAACAATAATCTAATTCAGGTGGCTCCGTCGGACCCATGCGCGAAGGCATTGATGCGAGCGACCTACTGTGCGCCGTGCGCGGGCGAGGTCGGCGTTAAGGCGTGCCACAATCTGTGCATGAACGTCGCAAAGGGCTGTCTCGCTGATCAGTCCGACCTGGACGCTGATTGGCTGCAGTTTGTCGGTTGGTTTTACTTTTTTAATATTTGCGTTTTAATGAAGAAGGATGTTACCTATGTAGCTAATAAAGTGTGTTTCGATTTGTTTTTCATAAATTTGTGGGGGGAAGAGTTGGGGGGAGGGTTTTTGGTTTTGGGGGGGTGGTTGGGGTGTTTGGGGAAGAGGGGTGTGGGTTTTTTTTTTTTTTTGTAACATTTGTATATACTTATAATCTGCTTTTACAATCAAAAACAACATATCCTGCTCAGCGGACCTGTAACCTTCATGTGCATACGTGTAGTTTTTACATGTGTGTTTTTCCACATATTAATCTCATCAACACGCAGTGTTATGGGGAAATTAGTTTTCACTCCACTTATGTACTGTATAGTCCTACAACAACATAAAAATACGCTTTTTAAGTCAGGTTAAATTATTACTGAAAGCTTCGCGCGTCCAAGAGATGTGAATTGACACACCAACTGTAGTACTATAGGACGTGTAGCGTGTCTTGGTATGTATTTTTCGGTGTACCCGGGTTTATTAAGCTGACCACAAGGGGGTTGGTCCAGCTCTAAAGTTTACGAAATAGTCTCAAAAGTTTGAAACCTTGAACGAAAATTAATCAACTCACGTCAGAGATGTTCTGCAAAATCTTTAAAATACTTTGTATAGTTTGATTTAGTCCCTGGAGAGCTATTTTCTTTTGGTTCCGGTTGCGAAAGTTGGTTGAGAATCGAATGGTAACAGTTACAAAGTCACACTGAATCTACAGAAGAAAGCTGAACAACAATTACCGATTATTTCGGGGATCAGGAACTGTCGATCTGAATTATTGTTCGAACACTTTTAAATTGATTGAGACCTCAAGAGTATAGACGTTAGTCCCACCCCGATGCACAAACTGTTCCACCAAAAACGCAACAATACCCCACGAAGTTCAGCTAGTTTATAACACTCATTACCGTTAGAGTGGAACAACGCTGTAGCACACATTTCATTTTCCAGTTTCACGTTCTGCTACTTCCACTGCATTTAGTAATCAATCAGTCAACAGCATGGTTAGAATGTGTATATACATGTAACTTTTACTCTCGGTATATATACTTGGAACAACCCGAAAACTGGAACACCATATACATTGTACATGTACATACATTACATAGTAAAGCGCGGTCGCAAATTTTCAAATAATTTATTCCCGAGGTTCAATCAATTTAACTGGATGTTGGAACATGTCGGGTTCCCATGAGTTTTTATGGAGCGAAAGAGCGTGTGAATGGACGGGAGGGATGAGAGCATGCTTTCCGATTGAGATTTTTCACAAAAGCAAGTTGTACATGGATGAATCGAGAATGTGTGGCGGACGTTCAATGGTTACATTACAAGCCGATGCAACGATGCAAATTATTCAATCCGCTGAGCAGCGAAACAAAAGCGTTCCGTTGGATCGTTCGTCCCAACTTTGATGTATTTTGAATAACAATGCCCAAGAAGTGAAATACATGTGCCCGGGTGTATGGCTTTTTCGAACACGAAATAGTTTTCGCACGGAATGCATATTATAGACAAGTAAAAGTAATAATTTGTAATGTAATCTCTTAAACTTACTTACGTATTGGATGATGGGGAATCTGAAAACCTTCATGAACTTTATTTTCAGTCTTACCGCTGATTGGCTGCCTACTTGAACTGGACAGAGAGAAAATTGCCGATTGTGTCGGCCAATCAGCGTGCGAGAATTTGAAATGTAGATGAACATGAAATGGCTATTCCAGATTGATCAAATAAGCCATATCAACGTGTGTAAAAGCATGTTGTTGATTATCATAGATTAAAGCGTTACTCTAAGTGTGTTTATTTTTCGTGCTTGCTCGTGCCTGTGGACATTGCTTTTTTAACCTCTTACACGCACATTACTACACTCTGCCATTTATTATTACCAGAGCAAAGTAAAAATAAATCACGAAAACGCGAAAACCACCAAGCTAATGTTGGACGAAAAACAATATCTGCATAAATTCAGAGTATCTGTGTGGCCAGCCCAGTCATTAGAGAGCTCCGGAAAAACAAGCTTGGAATGGACAGCAACAGGACAACGCAACATGCTTCAAGGGGGAAAGGATATATAATAAATTCCCAACAGACAAAAATTCGACCATAACGTGTTCAAAAGTGCGGAAAAAGCGTTTTCGCGTTTCAGATTAAATGTGCGCTTCTCCCTCATGAGTATCCCACCATGAATATTGACACCGTTATTTTTATTTTTGCGCTTTTCACGAGATATCGCAACGAGGAAAACAGAAATCAGACTCGTAAATGCTAAATAACAAGAAGTAGTACAACCACGATTAGAATGTATAGGGATTTAGGGAACGGGATGGTGCAGTTTTGTGGAATCGCCTTAATTTGCGTTGTTTGATATAGAGAAACAAAAAAATAATAAAGTGGCTTGACGTTTTTGGAGGTTCCCGTGCGAATTTTCAGTTCTCTTTGACTTGTGGAAAGCTTTTTCGTTGAAGCTATCCAGATATCGTTAATTAAACATTCCCGCATTCCTTGATGTTCATTATTTACATATATATGTTCCCGCCTTTTACCCTCGCGTACAAAGCATTTAAAACCAAACACGTCACTTAATTCCAATCCGTTCTAGCTTAGATTTCCGTTAGCAAATTTGTATATAGTTTTAACCAACAGATCTGAAGTGTTTTTCGAACGAACCGTATAGGAGTAAAAATACGTTAAACCAGGAGAACCAAAGGGTTTCGGTTTAATTTACGAGTTTCACGGAAACAAACATGTACGCTGAAATTGAGCGTAAAACAGAGTTTCAGTGCTTACACGTAATTTAAGCCTTCCATGGTGAACTGATGGGGGCGTTTTTTGTTTTCGAAGCTTTAAAAATTGTTTCAACATTCAAAGGCTGCATGGAACTCTCATGTGTTTTCAAATTGTTTTCAGCTTTCCCTCAGCGGTTGAAAGTTTTAGCTTGATCATTTCAGAGACGCTTTTTGTGCGTTTTAAAAGTTAAAAGTAAACTTCAAAATAGGGGTTTTCCGAAGTTTCCTGTCGTTTTGCACAGCTTTGACAGTGACTTGACTTTGACTAACCGCCAACAAAGTTGGGCAAATAAAAAATCGCAGAAAGTTCTAATGTTAAGACAGTGTTATTTGTTATGTCGGATGTCCAATGCACCTGAAAACTTTCCCGGTTAAGGGATAAGACATTATTATAAATTGGTACAGTATTTCCTGTGACAACCTAATGTATAAGATATTTCGTGCGCGATACAGCTTAAAATGCTTGATGGGGAAAAGTATAGTCTATATGAAGTTGCCATTTTGAGACGGATGCATACTATATTTTGAAGGCGTCTGTTTTTCAATGAATCTATAAACAACACGTACATTTACAAATCTGTTTTATGAATGAACAAAAATGTAGCAAACCTTGTACATACGTTAGAAATGGGGTGGAAAGTCCTTACAAACACCGGTTTGGGACAAACATCCTGATTCCTACTTATCAATTGGCTCACGCTTTTAACTTCCGTGTGCCGATTGGCTGATCAATCAACTGAATTATTGCGTCGAAGCTTGCAACGGGTGCATTTGCAATGCGCGTGTTGCACATTATTTTAAGCGAACCACCAACATCGAAGATTTTAACCGCATATATCGATACGTTTTTGTTTGAAAAACTGAAGTTTTTTAAGCATAACAAAAACGCACGTATTTCGTGTATGTAGGTATGTATAGGCGGCGTGGTCTTTTGATCATACGTAGCTAGACAGATTACACAAAACCCAGAATAAAAATATCGCAAAAATGAATTGAAAATCGACAGACACGGCCAAAGATAAAGCATTACACCGCTTTACTGTTCATGACAGCCTATGCTTAACAATAGGCCAACTACGAATTTTCAAATCAACAAAAATGCACAGTTTTTGGATTTTTGTTTGTTTTATTTGGGTGTTAGAAAGGGACACGTTTTAACAATTTGAAATATAAATTCTTCAACTAATAATTTTATACCTCTTGATATTAGCAACCAATTTAAGCCAAATTCGTCAGAAATTATTTGAAAAATACCCCTGAACAATTTCAAGTGTTTCCACTTTTGAAAAACTGAGAACAGCCCCCTCCCCTTTTCGCCAGGCGAGACACTTTGCTTTATTGGAATGAAAGTTTACAAAAAGTTGACATTTCAACTAGTACGTATGTACATTATAATAGCGTCGAATAATAATATGGCAATTCGCAAAGTGGATTGCTTTTCAAGTAAGCTTAACGCACTTATTTAAGCACACATATATTTGGGAATTGTTCGCAAAATATTAGTGGCCTTTAGAACTGCATCAACAGCGACGCAAGAGATCTTGAAGAAAACCTTCTTTGAACGACGAAGTTTTTGTGGGCCGTTCACAAATTGACGCTGTTCCACTATTTTTTCGTCGGCATCGTTATACTCTGGTGTAATCAAAACAAAGAAGTCGGTGTGCACTTTCGATATCTATTCTGCAATGTATATTTTTCTAAAATATCGGAACGTTTTACGGCCCACTGATGGTGAAATGTGATACAGCGGAGTAATTCAAAGTAGTAGATGCCACCTCAGAATCAGAGACAGACAGCGCCAAAAGGAACCCCCACAAAGTCTAAAACATCTGTTTTGTGTTTCGTTCCATAGATTCGATTGTTGTGTTTCAAAGATTGAAAGGGATTTTGAACAACAAGCACATTGTGTCAGTAGATTTCGAAAGTGAAACAACGTTGCATAGTGAAATTCGAATTTGATCGATTTTTAACACTCCTACAACATTCAATCTTTTAAACCCCATACCCATCATTTAATTATCCAAGGCCTGAAGTTTCGTTTCGTCACTCAAACACGTTTCGTCATACGTAACAACATTCCGCTCCTAAAAATTCCACAGCTGTAAGTAATTTGCAAACTCCTTTTCGAAATAACAGACTGAAATTGACGTATCTATCCGGAACAAGGCGGCCCAGTTGAAAAGCTAACATACTAATAACCCCAGCACGCGCACACAACAGAAAAATACAGACATACTAAAGTGATTCAATGATAACCGGTCAGTTCTAGAGTGTAAGTCCCACATATATAGTTTGTGAATGAATAAGACACTTGATTAGAATATATTTCACGTTCCAAAAGGAATCCTCCTATGCGGCTGAAAGGGTCGCTGCAAAATTTCGAACCCCTTATTCAGTTCGGAAAATTCAATGCTACGTTGGGTTAAATTGATTGAAGAAAGCAGAAAGCATACCCGCTGAACGGCTGTAAATATGAGCATGCTGGATGTCCAGCGAATAACACCATAATCAAAAGCTTCTACCCGAAAATATGTTCTACTGAAAACCTGATATTCATTCGAGAAGTCAAACGTTATTCATGATTTCAAATCATGTGTTGTACATATTTTTCACGAGGTGACCAAACGCTAATGAGCAAAACAAGATGTTGGGAAATGAAATGTGGACTCATATTGACAGATGGAAGCGGATAGGGGGGCAGGCGAGATTCTGAAATTTGGCGACAGATATTTTTAAGTTAAATAAAAAAATATTATAGCGTGCTGATCCTGTGGGCTATATGTATTGTTTTGGCTATTTGGCTGATGATTGGTATGGCCTATTTTTTTAAACGTGTACCACTGAAATGACGTCATGTGCCGCAAAACATGCGCTTGTCGTTCACAGCAAACCAGACTATCAGTTTAGCCGATTTCTTCCCGTAAACAAATGGTGAATGTCTAATCAGTCACACCAAACTGACATTTTAGTGCCTGTACTTTGACAAACGGGCGTTTTTAAATAAAATGACGTCACGTTAGTCCGGACACGTTTGAATAAATCCACAATAATACTGCAACCAATCAACCACACATACATTCTCGGTGCATTAGTCAAGAAGAGTAAACGGTTAGAAGGGTTTAGACCAAGCTTTACACAATCATCTAAATATAAGAAAAAATCATTTCAGCCGCCCTGACCGAACTGCTCGACCGTCTGAAGGGTCCATTCAACGTTGAACGCGTCATCAACTCGCTCGACGTGCAGATCAGCGGTGCGGTGATGGTGTTCCAAGAGAAGGTGCAGGAGGTCGCAAAGAATGTGAGCGGTTTCTTTGACCTGAACTTCCTGGTTTTTGCTAAAAACCGGCAGTTATTTGGCTTTAATGGAACTCGTCGTTATAATACGGAAAACCAATCACCGTTTCATGTCCTTTGTGTATTAAACTAGCGACCAAAATTCCACCAGAGGGCAACACTGAGCAAAAATAACCAAGTGACATTGAAATTTCTGATTTTCAGCTCTTCCAAGGCTGCGGTTACCCGCCGCAGAAAGCGCGCTTCAAGCGTGACGTTGCACTGGACGATCTGTTGAGCTTGAAGAACGGCTATCAGCAGGAGTCGAATGCTGTCAACGGCAACAGTAAACTGAACCAGCTGGCATACGACATTGAGACTGAGGTGTGCGTGGTTGATTAGATTGAAAAATGGGTTGGGGACGCACAATGTAAACAAAACTCCATTCCTGGAAAATATAAAAAATGACTAAACTGAAGAATTTGGTGTTGTGTGTGGGCACTTAGGGTTATCAGAGTTGCATTTACTGGGTGTGAAAACTGCTAAATTTTAGTACAGCAGTTTCGTGTGCATCACATTTCACGATGTAAATTGACCAACCAGTTCGGTTTTTTTCACAATTCTGACAAAAACTTTCCTTTCAGGTGAACAAGACGAAAGGCTTCTGGCGTCTTCTGCCCCGTTCGCTGTGCTCGAATCCGCGACTGGCCGTCTCAGCAGAGGAAGAACAGCAGCAACAGGGCGGACAGAGCTGCTGGAATGGAACACACACGGACCTGTACGCTGTTGATCAAGCCCATCAATCGATTGTATTTTGTATTTTGCAAGAATCTCCAATTAAAGCTGTTGAAACAGCTACATACTTCAGCACAAGTTCGGAGCACCCGAAACAGACAGCACACTAAACAAGATTTTGTTGGAATTAGGATGAGTGAAGTGATTAGACGAGCGGATTTGTGTTGTCTCCATCGTAGCCTGCGTGCCTGTAAAAAGTAGTCAATCAACAAAACATCGAAACCGTTTGTCCTGAATTAACACCTATGCTATCGCCTTTCAGCTACCTGCACACGCAAGTCGGCGACGGTCTGGTGAATCAAGTCGAGAATCCTGAAGTGAAACTGCAACCGATACCGAATCCCGTTGTGGCCGACCAGATTCTGATGTTGCGTCTGACAACGGATAAACTGCGCCAGGCGCAAACCGGCCGCGACACACGGCCGTGGGGCGGGCCGGTAGCAGCGTCAACATTCAGTGAGTTCATGTTCTATCATCATTCATTTGTAAAAAACCTATTTAGTTGGCTTTTGAAGTCAACAGATTGTTAGTTAACCAAACTACAGTATAGCTATGAGTCATTGGTGCTAGCGCTAATGATGTTCCATGAATATATTTGTGCCGTGTTCGCTAGCTATGCGTCGCTGAATAAGGATTGCATTTTTGAAATGTTCGCTAGCTGTGCGTCGTTGAATCACGAATGCATTTTAAAGTGCTCTTGGTCCTTGAATCACGAATGCATTTGTAAAGAGTTCACTAGCTATACGTGACTGACGCTAGCGCTGATGATGTTTCATGAATGCAATTTTCGTGTTTGCTCGCAATGCGTCGCTGAATCATGAATGCACTATTAATTGCAGAGCGCACCTCCTCGCCGCCAAGCCGCCGACAGTCACACCACCAGTCGGACGGTTCACCGACGTCCGGTCAACGGCGTCACGGTCACAATCGGCATCGTCATCTCCATCATCACAACGCCGACGATGACGACGACCAGCTGATCGTGAACGACGCCAGCGGATACGGACATCCGGATCGTCACCACGACATCGACGAATCGAGCGGAGAAAGCCCGCCAGTGTCACCGAAATCCGGCAGAAATCATCCGAACGGCGGCCGCAACCGACAGCAACAACAGGCGTATCCGGATCTGGAGTCGACGACCGTGCGACAAACGTACGACGATCAACGGAATGTGGACGATGAGGATTTTGCGGACGAGTCCGGAAGTGGAGGTGTGTCACTGGATAGACTGGTGTAATCTATTTAGTTTTTCTCGTTTTTTTCACCAAAAGGTATTGTAAAATCGCGTTTAATGAATCAGACCCATTTGAGATTTTGCAATGGCTGGAAGCGAAAAAGACTCAAAATTTTGTTCGGCCTGAATACACAAAATCATGCGACTGAAAATCACGTTTAGCCCTGAATGCCGTCTACATACGTGCACAATTAGGTCAGACAGGTCCGTATGTCATAAGAGTCAACCTTTTGAAAACGTTTGAACCAAGTCAGTATTCCCCGCAAACTCCACACACACACAGTCCACACCAACTCAATCTTCCCTCCAATCTGCAGCGCCGCCAGAGCCGTCCGACGACTTCGAGGGCAGCGGCGGTGTACCACCACGCGGGTCAGGCGGTCACCGCGGTACGGACGTCTACTACCCGAAACCAATCGACGACCCCACCAGCAGCTGGCACGAACAGCGGCCACCGCCACCGCCGGTTGTCAGCAACGACGAGACGACTCGGCAACGCTTGATCGTCGTCACGACCGCGCCGAAACACGAGACCACGGTCGTGCGATCGCAGAACGCGCACGACTTCGTCGTCCATGAACAGTCGCACTTTGACCATCACGTCGTCATCGACGAGGGCGACCGCGGCGTGACGGAGCCGTCCAGGACGACGACGACAACAACGACAACGTCAAGGAGACGGGTGGTCACGGTGACCGAGTCGATTGGGGACCGCTCGCATCCGGGGCGAAGCGCGGCGCCGCAGTGGACTAATGGAGTGCAGGTGGTCTGCACGTTGCTGCTGTTGTTGGTCGGTGTTGATCGGTTGTTCAGAGTGCGATAGTTTTTTCAGTTTTCTGTGTATTCTATTTTCATGCTTTCTTGTCCCTGTTTTGCGCTAGCTGTCGTTTCCGGACGGTTTTTGATCACTGGAATAGTGTGTTGTTTCTTTCTTCCTATTTGTGTTTTGTGAAGACTATCGCGATGACTATTGTATCGTTTTCAGTAGTTTTACTTTTTTGTTTTTGTTTTGGTATTCTGAGTCTGTTTGTTCTTTGTATTCGTTCGTATTTTGCCATGATGAACATGAACTTTTTTGATGATGTGAACATTGCGGGTGTTTCGAGATTTTGTTTCTTTTTGAAAAATAAGTTGCAAGAAATTCAGTTCGCTCCATATTTATTCTTTTGATTTGTTTGAAACTTGTTTTATGTATTACTTTCAAAGTACGCAGTAAGTTAGTTTTACTTTTTGAGGTAATCAAAATGCTATGAAATTCTTGTTGTGCTTCAATTAGACTGCTTCAAATAAAACGATAAACACTTGCTGGAAGTTGATTGGTTGATTATTGATTGATTGTGTGCATTTCGCTGTGATTTTTATCATAGATTTTTTACCAGCTGCTTTTGTGTCGGATCCGGATCACAAACTGAATTCTGTTGTACACTTTGTTTTTACCCCAGTTTTTTCTGTAAAATGTTCTTGACAAAAAATCGTTTAAAATATAACTCGTTTTTAACATTCACTGTAGAATTTTTTATCGGTTCTCTTTTGAATTTCAGTTTATTATCTTGCTTTCTGATTTACTGTGTTTTGCCGGTGATTTACCATGGTGTTCTTTGTAAACTCTAGCGTTCATTGTGAACAATTATGGAAGAAAATTGTCCAATTTCTCAGAAACTTGCTTTGTGCTTGAAACCATCATCAACAGTATTGCTTTTCTCTCATGTAAGTTCAGAATAAAAAAAGCAAACATGTTGAACCTAAAGTCTTGAATAAAATACAATAAAAAACCAAAAAATAGCGTATTGGCCTGCACCAGTTTCTTACGTTGCCAATCGATAGGCTACCTAAATCAGCTGCTATCCAGCGCATGAAAGGAAATACAACTGCTACAAGAAGAAAAAGAGTTTGCCACTTCGTGACAGGAGTAAAACAGCAAATACTGGGTGTCTAAAACATCGAAACCCATGGAGAAAAACTACAACTGTGAACGAAAATGTTTATCTACCACATGAAATATGCTATTAAATGGAACTGGGGGCAACTTGCTACAAATATAAATTATAGTGTGTCTTTTCAAAAACTTTCTGAGAAGAGATAAAAATCTTTTCTCATATGTTTCATGTTCCGTTGTTTTCAAACGCGAAAAAAACGAAATTTTGCGTATAAAAGTTTTACTTTCTCTTCGTAATCAGCTAAAGTTACTTTCAGGTGAAAATTTGCCAAAAAATAACATGAATGTTCTGGTCTGTATGAACAAGTGGTTGCTTGTCACTTTGATTTCGGTTATTTCCACTTTGCCACTTGTCGCCACAAAGCAACAGCAAAACGGTGGCTCAAGATTTTCGTCAACCGAAATTCTCTTCCATGCAAAAGCAAATCGAAAAAAGTGCGGTCTGCGGATGAACAAATGGCATCGCGGTCAAACGGCACAATATGGTAAAAGGAGATGAATTTTGATTTCTGTGACTCTGAGCTCTGACTTCGCATTTTCCACTGCGACTATTTCAAATACAGACACTAACCAAAACTTTCATCCATGCTCCCATTTTTCAGTCGCCGTTGTCAAGTTGCACGGCACCAGCCAGATCTTCATGAACGCTGTTCGTGGATAC
>JASANC010004332.1:65000-126862 GCA_030248135.1 Theristus sp. LFF4_11
CATTATCTGCTGAAAAGATGACAGGTCTAAAGAGACCTACAGTACTTAAGCAACGGTGTGGGTGGGGTACCGTGATGCGTTTGACCGCACCGAATGGCGGCAAGTGCATACCACACGCGGTTCACCACATTGTCACCACAGGTGTACAGTCGAACTCTAAATTGCGCGGAATCAGCTAATTGGTTGGGATTACGGTTTGCATGTTTTCTGCGCAGAAATTGCGGTGGGGGCGGAGTTTGGTTTGCATCGAAAGCATGCATACCGTAATCCCAACCAATCAGCTGATTCCCCATAATTTAGAGTTCGACTATGTGCCCTACAACAAGCACCCATTTTCAGCTTCGACACGTGCGGCTGTCATCTGAAGGACTGGCACTATCTGTTGGTGTACATGCTGAACGAACTGAACATCACACTGGACGGCACGGCGACCGCACACTACTGCGGCGTGATGACGCGCACGATTGAGAAAATCGTGCAACGGGTTAGCCGGGGCTGCTTGGTGATTGCTTGGTTGGCAGTGGAATTGTGTGGCTGGACGCTGATTGGTGTTCAATCAGTGCATGAAAACTACTCGATTGATAGAGAAATTACGAAATGAGACCGCTGTGTGCTCTGATACCGCGGTGGCCCCCGGGCTCGTCAATGCAACGGGACGCCCCGGCAGAACTGCCCAAAAAAACGCTTTTCAGAGCAGGTTTTATCGTCCTGAATAAAACACAAGTGTGTTATGCAGATCAGATTGCAAAAAATGCGGAAGCAGTTCTGGAGATGCAAACCAAGAAACACGATTTTTCTGCCAATCAAGTTTCACCCAGTCATCATTATTCCCTTTCCAGGTGCAATCATTCGTCGCGCAGAGTTTCATCTTTTCGAAACAACCGCCCGATTTTCTCGTGAAGTCGCGCGAGGCAAACAATCCTCGAGCAAAGTCGATTCTCGAAATCACGTGAGCAATCTTGAGAATATTACAGTTTAGTTTTGACAAAAAACGAATGTCCAAGCAGATACATTACCTATTCAGCAACTACTTGTTCACCACCATCTTTAGAGTCATCATTAAATTTTGATCATTCAAAAAGCGTTGCTTTACAAATCCTCAAACTTTGTGTTGAACTTTATTAGTCGTATATATTTGCTGAATAGCTGCATAATGCTCCACTATTGTCTGAATTTCCTGGTTCTGCCAGCGGAGAATACAAAATAAAGCCCTATTTTTTGAATGGAGACAAGTTCATTGTACTAAAAAACCTCGCTTTTCTTTTTCAGGTTATTGGGCGGCAAACAACTCGGCTTCTGCGATGGGCACTCTTTGAGCAAATCCACGGTGCTGTGCCATTTGATTGAGTGAGCAATTGATTTGAGCATGCTTTAGCAAATAAACCATTTTAGCATTTTATTGCCATTCCGAAAAACTAAAAAAAATTTTCAGACGCATCGATATTCGGCGCGTCGGACAGACATTCTGCGTGAATGAGAATAATGTCAGGTCCACACCTGGCGCCTACTTCTTTCCTCAACTGGGATGCTAAACTATTTTGTTCTTTTACACCACACACACCAGTTACAACAGTTAAACTCTTCTTTTCACATTGGTTTTCTATCTTTTTGTGCATTTAACTTTGTTTCCTTCCACAGTTTCTTTGTATTTCTCGCATCCGACTTCACAATAAAATCGAAAGCACCAAATAAATTGGGCTCGTCGTAATAAAAGTGAAACATCGGAACGAAGGTACCGTGTGGTCGCCCCACATCAACGGCGACTACGCGATCCGTCCAGGACTGCGCCTGACGTAGGGGCGCCTGGGCGACAACTCACTGCCTGCGCCGATAGCGACAGGTGTAAACATTGCCGGCCTCGCCTAAAATCTGTAAACCGTAAGTAACCTGCAACAGTCTTTTATTTAATTGTTTCTTTTATTCTTTCAGTAAGACTAGAGGTAGGAGGAAAGCGTTGAGGGGCCCTAACGCATGTGTGACGCTAACACAGCGACGCCAATAACATGTTCCGTGGTTGACGCTAACAAGAAGTCCACGTTGAGACGTCTGGGAAGTCAGAAGCCTAGGAGTGAGAATACTAGAAGCCCTCACTTTGTAACCAGTGTTAGTGAGGTGATGCCACTGACAGTGGGTGGCCAAAGCCGCACTGCATCTGGCGTGAGGCACCCCCTTGGAGTGTCTACTCTAGGGTTCAGTGCCGATAATCCTAGTAACACACTCCCCCCGAAGAGTAGGTCTCTGAGGGGGAATTTACAAATGGAGGACCCACCTCGACTGGATCCAAAAATGGAGATCTATCACCTTGATTGGATCTCCGAATGTACCAGAGACTATGCATTACGGAACGCGGCAGTGCAAAGAGCACCGCCGTACCAAATCATCCAGAAAGGGTTGATTCGGGCCATTACTAGGAAACGACAATTGTCGGCCTTGTTGGACAAGCCGATATATTGTAACAAAACCCAGTGCGATTTGTTTATAGATTCAATGGTCTATAAACATTATGGAATTACTAGTATTGAACATCGCCGGCTGAGTTTCTCGCCGAGCGATTGGGCGACACCACTGTCGACGACGTATGCGTCGACTGCGGGTGAACGCCAACCACCATTGAAACGTGCACACGTTGCACCAACACTCACAGCAGCCGAAGAGGCAGCAGGAACCACAGTAAAGCCCACTTGTCCGTGGCCAGACTATATGCACCCGCATAATCTGACACAGGACGAGAAACAGGTGACCAGTATATACTATGACCACCTCAATTCCCAGTATCAGCAAGTCGATATCTTGCCACCAGCCATGAAGGACAACGCGAAAGCGTATGGTGAAAACATACAGATCAGTGACTCTGTGAGTCTGAAAAGTCGCGTAGGAGTCAAACTGGCGCAAGACGTCATGCGACCAAAATATCGCGCACTGTTGCGCCCGTACTACTTGGAAAATCAAGCCACTAAAAAGTGGGTCAATACCGGAAAAACGGCTGAAAAAGCCAAACAACAGTATTATGACCAGAAAAAGCCGTCAGCGGTAGAAAGGTTTCTGCCGTTGGACGCAGCATCGGTGATGGCCGTACAGGATGTCGGCCGTCGCATGCTGGAAAATCCACAGGGCTTCTTGCAAGAAGCAGAAGACCAGTCGGCAGAACATGTGCCGAATACCATAGCATGGCTTGCGCACTTCATCAGTGTGCACACAAGACCAGGATTCAATGGCGATCCGCCTGACATCCGAAAAATCGGATCACAAACACCAATGGTGAACATGCTCACCATACAAACCTTGATGCTTGCTGAAAAGCAACGTGAAGAAAGGTCAGGCGTGACATTGATGTCCGTCTTGCAGCCAATGTACTTGGAACCAATCGGTGCACCAAAACATTTGTGGAGCGCCGCAGAACAATATGACATTCTGAAAGCTATGACGACGGAAGAATACCAGCAACCACCGCCGGAAATGTTGGCGGATTTGAAGAAACAGAACTTGCCAGCACTGGCAGACACCACTACCATTCGGGCGGCCAGACCGCCAGATCAACCCGAGAGACCAAAACTCTCGACCACGTTTTCCAAACAAATGGAAAAACAAATCATGCAGCGACAGAGGTCGCTGGAAAGCTCAAAAACCATGGAAAAACTGCCGACCAGACAGTCGAGCAGCTCAATGACCAGCACCGCAAGTAAAACTGCGACAGAAACTCGGTCGACTGGCGCACAGTCAACTGAAGGTGACACCCAGAGTAAAAAGTCAGACGATAAACCGGCTGACAAGGATAAATCACAGGAAGCGGGTCAGACAAATTTGACCGCTGCAAACATGGAAATTGAAACGGAATCCCAGTCTTCGCAGGAAAACATTGCAGCAAAAGATCAAGCTGCCCGTGCGGAGATAGAAACACAGTGCAGAGTCTGTGGCCAGAGAGGTCACAACTCAGAGTTATGCCCATTGGTTGGCTTCAGTAGAATGCCGATCACACAGTACCGAATTCCTAGAGTGCCAGGAGCACCCACAACAACAACGCTAGCGCAAGGCCATGGAACAGCCCAAAGCGGCCAAACGCTAGCGACACAACTACAGGACATTGCGTCGACGTCGGGCATCAACACGCCGCCGCCGCCGCCGCCGCCACCGCCGCGAACAACGCCGCAGCAACACGAACGGTTGGGGGCCGCTGCCACGCCGTCACCACGACAGCCGCCGCGCACGACACTGCCGGGCCAACGGGGCTTCCAGGCCGCGCCAGCAGCGACTCAACGACCGCGCCAACGCCAGTACGAGTACGACCCAGACACGGGACCGCCGCCACCATCTTCGACGCCGACCGGTGCGCCATCACGACGACGCGCCAAGCCGCCGTATTCCCGGCGCAAGTGAATGTCGAAGACGGCGACGAACAACACCAGGACTGGACGAATAATAATTATTATTCGACGAAAGCTGGAGCGACGACCAACAATAACATTGGCCGCCGCACACGTCCTGGAGGATCGCATCGACGAGGGCCGACCACTGAACATGAACAAACATTGATGACGTTGGCCGTCGACCGCGATCGCACGCACGGACAATGGCACGAGCGCTGGCACGACGGTAGAGGAGAAGACTGATCCGACGGTGATCAACAACAAGAACTGTTAGTTTTCGTCCTTTTTCCGTCTTTGTGCCTTTGCTTTTGTGCCGTTGCCAACCCTGTTTTTCGGACAGTAGAAGGGTCGTACTGCATTTCATTTCTGTTGCTGCCATCCTCAGTGCTGTTCCGCCGAATCACCGCGTCTTGGTCGATCGGTGGTGAGCACCGCTCCCACCGATGGGCCCCCAAACCTAGGAGTGATTCTTTATTTCTTTATTGTTTTATCCTGTTGTTTATTTTTATTGTTGTTTTATCCCGGTTATTTTTATTACCCAATTGTACATTTCGGTACGACTGATACCCAGGACTTTCTCATTTGTCCCATTGTTGTTGTTTTGTTGTGTTTTATTTTTGTTTAGTTGTGGTAGAGCCCGGTGGGTTGTTGTTGGCCTGCCGTGGTTCTTCTTGTTGTTTTGTCACCTTCACACACTAACCAATTTTCGATTCCAATAGAACCCTAGGAACCGTTTTATTTTTTTTTTTTTTTTCTTTTTATTCAAGTTTTTTGTTTTTTTTTATTTCTATAAATTTTTTTTTTTTTTTTTTTTTTTTTTTTTTTAAAAAAAGGGGGGGGCGGGGTGGTTGTTTGGGGGGGGGGGGGGGTGTTTTTTTTTTTTTTTTTTTTTTTTTTTTTTTTTTTTGTTGTGGGGTTGTCGTTGATGCCTTCAAAACAATAGCCCAACAATAGTTCTAACCATTATTGTTTTACCAAGTTTTTTTTCTTTTCTCTTCTTTCACCACCACTATTTTTGTCGGTCTCGTGGAAGAGACCACATCTCAGGGGGGAAAGTTGTCAGGTCCACACCTGGCGCCTACTTCTTTCCTCAACTGGGATGCTAAACTATTTTGTTCTTTTACACCACACACACCAGTTACAACAGTTAAACTCTTCTTTTCACATTGGTTTTCTATCTTTTTGTGCATTTAACTTTGTTTCCTTCCACAGTTTCTTTGTATTTCTCGCATCCGACTTCACAATAAAATCGAAAGCACCAAATAAATTGGGCTCATCGTAATAAAAGTGAAACATCGGAACGAAGGTACCGTGTGGTCGCCCCACATCAACGGCGACTACGCGATCCGTCCAGGACTGCGCCTGACGTAGGGGCGCCTGGGCGACAACTCACTGCCTGCGCCGATAGCGACAGGTGTAAACTTTGCCGGCCTCGCTTAAAATCTGTAAACCGTAAGTTACCTGCAACAGTCTTTTATTTAATTGTTTCTTTTATTCTTTCAGTAAGACTAGAGGTAGGAGGAAAGCGTTGAGGGGCCCTAACGCATGTGTGACGCTAACACAGCGACGCCAATAACATGTTCCGTGGTTGACGCTAACAAGAAGTCCACGTTGAGACGTCTGGGAAGTCAGAAGCCTAGGAGTGAGAATACTAGAAGCCCTCACTTTGTAACCAGTGTTAGTGAGGTGATGCCACTGACAGTGGGTGGCCAAAGCCGCACTGCATCTGGCGTGAGGCACCCCCTTGGAGTGTCTACTCTAGGGTTCAGTGCCGATAATCCTAGTAACACACTCCCCCCCGAAGAGTAGGTCTCTGAGGGGGAATTTAAATACTGCTTCATGAATGCCGCTTCAGGCTCCCTGAAACCGAACACCGCAGTCACCGTGAACGCCACCTTGGCGAGTCTGCCGCTGTGCGCGCTCGTCCGCGATGGCGGAGGGGGGGCAGTTTTGGGGTGGGGGGTTCGGGGGCGGGGGGGGGGGGGGGGGGTTTGTGGGGGGTTTTTTTTTTGTTGGGTGAGAAGGGGTTTTTTTTTCTTTTTTTGGGGAGGGGGTGAAGGGGAGGGGGGGGGGGGGGGGGGAAAGGGAAGGGGTGGAGGTTTGTTTTTGTTTGTGTTTTAAAAAGTGGTTTTTGTCGTGTGCAGGCCGACCCGCTGTCCGCAGCGCATGAGTCTGTGAGTTTTCGCCAGTTCAACGACGTTTTCAAGTTGAAATTCAGTCAGTTGTGCGAGTCAACAACGGATGCCAACGAGTTGAAGAAAACAACGAGCAACGCAGACGCAGGCGGCGAGACAAAGCAGAACATCAGCGAGATGTATTATTTGCCGGAAGAGGTGAGCCTGAAACTGAGTTTTTTGGTGTGATGCTTTTCATTTAGCTTCAAGCTAAATCTGTTGAACCGTATTTGAAACGCGGCAAATTCAGATGCACTCATTGCAGAGCATTCAAATGCTTTGGACAACGAAACTGGGCCTTCACATCAACGAATCACTCTCACGAGAGGAGTTTATGGTAATGCAACGTGTGTTGAGTTTCTGTTCTTCTTCTTGGCAGATTCAGCTCCATTTGTTGCAAGCTTGTTTGCAGCTCAAATGAGAAACTTTTAATCAAGGTTCAATTTTTTTTCACAGGGTAAAACTGGTCGCACGGTGGCGCAGGGTTTCAGCACGAAAACAAATCGTTTCACAAATCAGCACTACAAATTTCACGAGTACGTTTGGAAGTGCGCGGACGTGGTGCGAGAGTCGATGCTGATGGAATGGAAACGAGGGTTGGTGGGACGTTTGAATCCTGTGTTTATCGGCATTGATTCGGCCAATTGTGCCGTTGTTCAAATCGAAACCTAGTACATGCATTCGCTAAAAGATTGGCTTCTTGGCTTTGGCGGTGTTAGAGAGAATCTCTATGCGAATCTGCAATGTAGTTTTCACTTTTCAGCTTCAAGCTACTTATGTACAAGCTACAAAAAGAAACTGGCCTTTTTCAAAAAAAACCATTTTCGCAATTTTCAGTCTTGTCTACGGTTTTGCCGACGGCGCACTGGCCCAAAATCTAATCGACCGTCTCGACGCCGATCATCGCTTCTCGACGCTGCTGATTCGTTTCTCCGAGCGTAAACAGGGTTTCGTCAAGTTTCACGCCTACATTGACGGTCAGTGTGTGACGAATTCGCACGTTCGAAGTTGTTGGCTAGCTAAGCTATTATCTTTTATTTTGATCGCGAGACTCAATGTGCTCATGATAGGTAAAACAGTTTTTTGCATGACGGGGGAATTCAAAAGTGGTAAAGTGATCCGAGTCCCCGAAGTAGGACCGGGTCACTTAGGCGATTTTGAATTGCCATATAAAGCTTCACACTAGTTTCCTGTCCTCGTCTGCAAATCCACTGAGTCACAGCGCCCAAAAAATTGACATACAAATACACAGTACTGAGTTTGAAAATGTACTAACGGCTTTCCGTGCACCACTAATAAACGAATATCACCAAAAGCGCACGTCTGATTGAATACCGTCCACCATTCCCAGGCCGCTGGCTGACATTCGAGCGCGACATGGACTCGCTGAGTCATTTGCGCGACAAGCAGACGCTGAGCATGATCGTGGCGCACAACTACAAACTGATACCGAGCGTCCGTTTCGTCTATCCGGCGCAACCGATCGACCGACTCTGGCAGTGCGTGCAGACGCCCGAGCAGACTCGGGCCGGTGACGCGGCCGCACGCGGCGAGGGCGAACGCGAACAAACCAATGAGCCGGAGTACCCGAGTGCGCCGTCGCTGACGGTGGAAATCAAGTGAGGCGCCATGCGGATTCTGGAGAACTTTTGTACTTGGTGAGGAACCATATGTGTTTCTTGCGGATTCTGGAGAACTTTTGTACTTGGTAAGGATCATATGTGTTTTTGCGCCATTTTGTGCTCCTGTGTTCACTGACATTTGTACATTTCTCAAAACCGTTTGAACAAATGTTTTCGTTGAGTCAGGTTGTTCGATCAGTCAGCCTGATCGAAAATTGTAACTAAAAATACTTTTCGTTTTTTGTTTCTGTCATACACCATTCTTGACAGTAAAACAGGTAATTTTAGACAGTGCTCTCGAAATCTGTTTAACAGAGATCTTTTCTATATACTCCCGATCACAGTTGTTTTTTTATGTTTGTTTTATTTTGTTGTCGTGTATTTTCTGTATCAAAGTGAAGGTTTAAACAAATGACAGTTCAAGTCAGCGATAATATGAACGTCATATGGTTGGGAAACGTGCTGAAATAAAACCAATCGATGAATTCAATTAGCTTAAAACCACAACTGTTGACAGCAACATGCAACATTAAAATGCTCGGCAATATGACCAAAGCTGTCCAAACATACTGACACTGTTGACACGTCACTCGTCAGTAGCGCCCGTCCAGACGCATGAAATGATGTTTAAAAAAATCAATGAGTTCTAATGACTATTTATTATTTGTATTTCTTTTTCCTCTTGATTGAAAAGACACATTCCGAAGCATACCGTCATCACTTCACAGACAACAATGGTAACATGCGTAACACAGAAAAACAGAATCGTCCTGAAAAAAATGAGATCACAGTTTGAGATGCAGAAAATGTCCGCCGCTTTGTTGGCACTGAACAGTTTTGCGTAGAATAAACCACTCATATAAAATTTTAAAATACAAAACAAAACACAAAATAAGACAAAACAAAAAAAATGGCAAGAAATGCATAGCAACGCTATTTTAAACAGAAACATCTCACGCTCACCCTATTACCCCCAATAAACCCCCATGGGGGATTAATACGTCAGCGACTTTTAGGGGTGGGGGTTTATTGGTGGGGGGGGGGGATTATTGGTGGGGGGGGGGGGGGGGGGTTTATTTTACAAAAAATTCTAGGGGTGGGGGTTTGTTGAAAAATGGCAAAAATACATTGCATGGCAGGCAAGAAAGTCGCAGAAACTTCTACTCTACATAGAAATTTCCTTTTATAACAGCCTTTTGTAATGAAATTACTATTAACTCACCCATTTGGGGCCTTTGGTAGCACAATTTCATCATTTTCACTGCAACCAGCCACTGAATTCGCTGGGTATGTGTTTCAAACAGGTCTCCAATAATCCCCCATGGGGGATTATTTGTGGGGGGGATTATTCGGAAACTGGTCGGGGGGTGGGGGTTTATTGGTGGGGAGGGGATTAATGGTGGGGGGGGGTTTAATGGGGGTAATACGGTATTACACACCCGAATCATACCCTGAAAACCGCAATATTCCATATCAGACAAGACACGCTCCAAACATGACGCCATCGGGCGACATTCCAGTTGAAGCGTCACTTTTTCATTAAAACTTTAAACCATACAAAACAACTCAAAAGAAAACAGAGTGCTAATCGACACACAACAAAAAAACTCTTCCAAAACTCCAACGAATCACGGTGCTGCGAGACGAGATCACCAGATCAGCGGTGATGCCTGGTGGCCGCCCGGCCGTCATCATCGTGTTTCGCGCGACTATGACCCGGTTTGCTGTGCGACCGATGGTGCTGCTGCGCGCGTTCTTCCAGCGCCACGTGACCGGCGCTGACGACGCTGCTCGCCGACCGCCGCAGCAACGCGTTGTGCACGTTCATCAGCAGCTTTTTGTCCGTTTCTTGGTCGGCTCGCTGGAAAATCAATTTAGGATCTTTTATTATTTTGGTTCCGAGACTGAATGCGCGCATAAATAGGCAAACAGTTTGATCCATGACGCGGGAATGCAAAATTGGCAAAGTGATCCGAGAATAGGGCCGAGTCACTTGAACAATTTGGAAACTGAAACTGGTTTTCTTTAGCCGTGTCTGCACACACATTGAGTCACAGAATCTAAAAAATTGACAATACATTAACTGATAAAAACCAGAGACATTTGGGTGCAAATCGTACGCGAGGTTGAAAACTTTTTCCGATGATATGCCTGGATGAATCTATCTTTCCAATAAAATTGAGAAAACCGTTAAGCAGTACATGTATTTTACGCAACATGCATTCCTATCTGCGAAAAACACACTACCACCTCCAGAGAGTTGTTTGTGTGTAAACTACTGCGAATCGCTCAGAAATTGTTGCCCGGTGTCATGTTGAGTGCGCATCACTACTGATCCACATCACATTCGTGCACACTCTCCCCACCACTCACATGTTCATCCATGCGCTTCATCAACGTCTCCAACTGCTGTATGATGATCATGTCGTTCTGCTCGCTGACGTCGTTGCTGTCGTTCAAGGTCAGCGCTCGATTCAACGGCATAAAGCTGTACACCTCGCTGTTCGCCTGAAATGTTTTTTTTCTTTTTTTTTCTCGCGGCTCTTTATATTCAGCCAGTTTAGCTGTTTCTATTCAGTCTATTTATAGCTCAGTTCAGCCTGCAATTTCTATCAGACACAAATTGTCTGCAACGGTAACGTCAGAAGTTGAATGTTCGCGAAACAACAGCGAGTCAGGAAGCCGAAACAGAGCGAAATTCGGGAAAATTTGTAGACTTTTGCAGAAACAGGTTGCAACGAATTTGCTGCTAGGGTATCGTGATCCTGGTGAACAATTTCGGAACAATTTTATGGTAAATGTGTGACGTCGCCTGACTGCTTCAATCAAACAACAAATAAAACCCGTGAGGAATCTTCTCCACCAAATTTACCATGTCATTGACGAACTTCTCCAGATGCGACATATCCTCGACCTGCATGTCCCACAGACGAACGAAGAACAACACGTAAGCGTGCACGTTGTGCTCTTTGGTGCAATGGATTTTGAAACCCTGAAACGGAATGAAAACGTTGAACGCTCTGCTACGTTCTGCTACGCCAGAACGACACGACTTTCGAATGCTGATTGATGTTATCGATAAACCAACAAGCATATTTACCCTGTACGTCTTCTGGTCGAACTCGTAGCTCAAACGACCGCAAATGAAGCACTTCGTCTCGATGTCATTCTCCGTACGCCATTTGGCATCACGCAATTGGCGAAACGTGTCAACGATGATGCCAAAGATGACGTTCAAGCCGATGGTCAACACGAGCACGAAGAACGACAGGTCGAAGATCAGTTTGATCGCGTAGGCGGAGAATGACGAGTGCTCAAGGTTGACCACGCTCGGGTACAGTTTCACGGGGTAGTCGATTCGCTGGAAATTGATTTGTTGTTGGGAGTTTAGGCGATGTTTTTTGCCAGGGCTAACCCAGAAAAGCGTTCTGAGAACGCCGTCGAGTAGGGCGCTTATTCACTGTCATTAAGTGCCTCTCGGCGGTACCCGACCCGCCGAACGCACAGACACAAGAGTCTAGCGCGCTACCACCAGGGGCCACGAGGGTAATTTGAAAAGACGGCTGGACTGCGGAATAGACATGATTTGGAGAAAACAGAGATCTAGACCAATGTGACCAACCATGGACCGGTAGATGAGTCCCTCGCGGAACATCGACATCGTGCACTGCAACAGGGTGTCGCAGAAGTGCAAGTTGCCCTGGAACACGCTGCGCAGCGTGATGAACCCGGCGAGGCCGTACATGTAGATGATGACGCAGCCGAATAGGCCGACCCACAACAGTGATTTGCCTGAATTTGGGTAAAAAGTTGAGAAAAAATGACCCAATTAAGTCGAACAGGAACTCGAAAGCCATGGGAACCGACCATTCAACGTGACCGCCTGTATCACCCTGGTCAGCAGCAAGTTGTTCTGGACGATTTGCATCAGGTGAAACGCAAACATCGCCGGTGAAATGAACGAGCCAAGTATGGACAGCACCAAGAATATCTGAATGGATAAACGTTTCGCGCGTCTTACAACGAAAAAAAATAACAAAAATATAGTGTCAAAAGAAAAAATCAGGTGAATGGGAGGAGGTGGTGGCTGGTGACCAACAACATGCAACAAAAACGATTCTCCAAAAACTACCCGAGATGCAATTATGGAATCTGGTTAATGCAAGGACCGGAACCCTCAACTTGTTCTTTGCGCTTTCTTGTCGAAAAAGATGCGAAAACCGTTGAAATACTATTTCAAAAAACTGACCACGTAATAGAGAGTTTTACCGCCGAATATCTTCACTTCCAATTTTGATGGGCGATATGGTTTCTCCTTCTTTTTCGAGCGCGAGAATTCCGATCCCCATTGGCTGAAAAGAAAACCTTTAAGCCAACAGAAGACAAGAAACGTAGCAAATAAAAGAAACACTACTAAAGCTAATAATAAGCTAATAAAGAAGGGAGAAAACCAAGTGCACCTTAGTTTGATTTCGTACGTTCGAAGACACGACGCAAAACCGGCGGCATTGGACAGGAAGTAGCTGATCACCAAGCAAACTGACAATCTAAAGTATGTATTTCTCATGTCGTCATGTAGAAAAAAGATAAACGATGAAACCCAGTGTGAATAGGTATCTTTAACCTCAAAAGCCTTATATGTAACCAATACAACGCACATGTTGTGCACAACGCCGCAGATATGCCAGACCAAATTGAACTGCACATCGTGGTAGTTCCAGTAGTTCTGTCGGTGTTTGATGTCCCACGCGTAGATCATGATCAGATTCAACGCGAACGTGATCAACAGCAACACAATGTTGAAGCGGTTCCAGTTGCGCACAAAGAATCGCCCCAGGACATTCGCGTTGATCTTACGCTGCAGTGAAATGTCCTCGTGGATGTCCTGGAAAATTCGTTGTTCATTTCATTGGTTTGTTTGATTTTTAACAACATTTTGACTAGTCATAAATTACCTTCGGTAAAAACAGATTTAAAAAATCTCCTGGTAGGAATTCTGTCATCATAAAATGTTCTCCTTTAACGAGCCCCCAACTTGCAACTCAATTTGAAAAAAAGCAATGCAAACGAAACATTACCAACCTTTGCCCACGCCATGAAATCGCGCACTTTGTTGCCCTGCGAGCTTCGGTCAACCTCCCATTTTAGACGATCTTGGACGTCAGAACGAAGGATTGTCTAATTGAAAAAAGATATGAAGTGTTCACTTTTCTTCGTATTATTTGTCTAAAATGTATTTGTATTATTCGTTATTCAAAGTGTTTACTAACACGGCTGCAAAACAAATAAATACAATACAGTAAAACAGTGAAAATATGCGATTAGTCCAATTCAGCCTTTGAATCCGTCATGCTAATCGGCTGCTTCAAGCTGGTTGGATCAGTGAGCCGAATTGAAAAAAGCAGCCAACCAACTGATTGTTTCAGACACAGTTCGATTGAATAGGAACAGAACACTGTTAGAAATCGAACGGTGAACATCAGCTCTGAAGAAAAATCCTCCAGCCCACCTGCGGCTCATTCCGAAAGTACAGTCGTTGCAGGACATTGTCCTTGACGATCTCGACCGAGTGCGTTTGCGAATTGTAGAAGCCGGCAGCAGCCGGTTTGCGTTTCTCATAAATCTCGAGATTGAACAGGCCCAGGTCGCGCGCTCTGGCGAGCAGATGATAGTAGAGGAAGCCGATGCTGGTCGCCTCCGCGCGTTGCTCCTTCGTGATGCCCTCGTTCAGGTGCTTCCAGTGCTCCTTGTCGTCGACGCCAGTGTGTGAGGCGCTTTCTTGAGTCTGAGAGCAAGAATAACATGTGTAAAGTTTAATTAAAGTTTGGTTTTCCAGACCAATTTTGAATCGTTTGATATTGCCGACCGACCGGTGCAGGCAAACTCCGCCTCCCCAGCCATACCTGCACATAATGCACGCATCAGCTTGCACAGAATGCATGCATCAACTGCATGGTCATCCTAGTGGCCTGCTGGTAGCGCTGTGCGCTCGGGAGGGATCGAGCCATTGAGCACTTATGACAGAGAAAACTCGATGGGTGACCCACTCGATCACGTGAAACTATGCAAAGCGAATGAGCGCAAAAAAATCAGTTGTTAAAAAACAATAAATAAACACAAACATCGATGAACAAACCTTATTTTCTTTGCGCTTCTGCGGCACCCCAATGTTGTACATCACAGTGGCCATCATCATCAGTGCGTCTTTATTGACAGCCGCCATGACGGTCTTGCTCAGGAAGTTCGTCGAAAGGTGGTTCTGTTAGGACAGTTTACATTTTATTGAAACCTGTTAGGTTAGATATAAGTCTTACATGAGAATTATTTTGCGTTCGATGACAAAAATTATTCAAATAATTTGTTTGTATCTGTATATATAAACTGTTAATCAAACCAGACCTAAGAAAAAAGTCAAAAAAATTTGATTCTCGTCTTCTTCTTCACCAACAAAATTAGTTGGATAAATGAAACTGACTATTTTAATGAAATTGCATAAGAGGCCTTCCGCCGAAAAATCGCCTGTGGGTGGACAGTCTAGAATTGGACTTGGTCTCCGATTTGGCTCAAATTTTAACACGGTCAACTAGGTCCAAAAACTCGGCCAAAAATCAATTTTTAGCTCAATCGGCCAAACCACGCACGAATGGCAGCCATTTTAAAAAGGTACACTTTTTTTGGAGATGTCATTTTTTGGACCTCATTTTTGGGCATGTTACGAAAAACGCTGCCATCAACACGTGCGTTCACCATTTGAGCTGAAATTTGTACTGTAGTTAGGAAACACTTTGGGCTATCTTTGGACCAATTTTTGGTTTTATTGCTTACTGTATGCGCGCGGTACAGTAGCCTAAGTGCAACCTTTTTTTGATCAAATGTGAAAATTCAAATGCTCCTGCACGTGTGCCGACAGAACAGATTGCGCTCAAATTTGGTATGTGAGTAGCAGTTTACCTGGGCTAACTGCACACCAAAAATCCAGCTTGGCCCGTGCTTTTGTTACGAGTTATGGGGCGAAGCATTTGAATTTCCCTAGTAAAATGCCCCATTTTTATAAAATTTTGTAAACTTTACCAAAAAACTAGCGCCTTCTGCAGCTGTTAATCTCAAAATAGCTGTAAACAGGGGTTTTCAGATTCGCTAAAGACGGTTCAGGCATTAGTTTTTTGATTTGACCACATTGAACAAAAATAAACGGGAAATATTTCAGAAAAACCCGCCTTTTTTTCCACTTTTGACGTCTCCTTTAAAGTCATGAGGGTCTAAAAATGCGCCGACAACTTCGATTTTACTGAAAATTGGTGTGCAACTGGCAGTAGATGTGTGCTACGTGTGTACCAAATTTCAACGCTCTCCCATGTTTGTTGGCTAAGTTACAGGGCTTTTACCACACAGACTTAGTGTTTTTGAAAATATCGAGCAGTGTCTGCAACAAATACGCCAGTATCATAGCTGAAGCAAATGCGCACCTGTGTTTTTTTAGACGCTGAATTTGAATCTGATTTTAGATTTTAGCCCCGGGCATTTTTTTGCCCAAAAATTGGGAAAAAAACACATTTTTTTGCGTTTTTCAGTGTTTTTTGTTTTATTGTTTTAATTTTATGCGTTAATTTTGTATTAAAAGCTATTTTCTAATAGGTTTACAACCGCTGTTTTTGAATCAGTTGTTATATTTTGCAACTGACCACTTGCTCACCGAAAAAAATGGGTAAAATGTTGATATTTTTATATGTTTTCGTTTCACAGTAAAAAAAATAGTTCAGAAACAAACTTTAATTTAAATTTTCAATTCTCCAGACGGTTTTCAGGATCGCTGAATTTGGATCTGTCCTTATATTTTTGCCTCGGGCATTTTCTTGCCCAAAAATTAGGCAAAAACATTTTTTTTGCGTTTTCCAGTGTTTTTTGTTTTTATTTCTAATTTTAAGTGCGGATTTTTATTTAAAAAACTATTTTCTAATAGCTTTACAACTGCTGTACTAGAATCCGTTATTACATTTTGAAACGGACCTCTTTCTGACCCAAAAATGGGTTAAACATGGTTTTTTTGCCGTTTTCAGACGTTTTCGTTCCATAGTAATGAATAAGTTTGAAAACAATTTTTAAAACCACTTCCTAGGAGTTCCCGACTGCGCCTAATCCATATCTGTAATTAAATTTTGCAACTGCCCCATTATTAACCCTTATAAACGGGTAAAAAATCTACACCGTGGTCTTTCTGTAGACGTTTTTCAAGTTTCAGTTTAAGTAAGTTTAATAATGTAAGTTTCAAACAACCAGTTGCAAGTGTCAGTTTTTACCCAATTGGATAAAATTGGGGCAAAAAAGCACCAGTTTTAAAAACGAAAAACAGATTCAACTTCAGCGGCGTAAAAAAATCCCGAGTACAAATTAACAACAATTTTCAAGTCTAGTTCAAACACAAAAAGAAAAACGTCTACAGAAAGACAACAGTGTAAATTTTTTACCCGTTTATAAGGGTTAATAATGGGGCAGTTGCAAAATTTAACTACAGATATGGATTAGGCGCGGTCGGGAACTCCTAGGAAGTGGTTTTAAAAATTGTTTTCAAACTTATTCATTACTATGGTACGAAAACGTCTGAAAACGGCAAAAAAACCATTTTAACCCATTTTTGGGTCAGAAAGAGGTCCGTTTCAAAATGTAATAACGGATTCAAGTACAGCAGTTGTAAAGCTATTAGAAAATAATTTTTTAAATAAAAATCCGCACTTAAAATTAGAAATAAAAACAAAAAAACACTGGAAAACGCAAAAAAAGTGTTTTTGCCCAATTTTTGGGCAAAAAATGCCCGAGGCAAAAATATAAGGACAGATCCAAATTCAGCGATCTTGAAAACTTTCTGGAGAATTAAAAATTTAAATTAAAAATTGTTTCTGAACTAGTTTTTTTACTGTGAAACGAAAACATATAAAAATATCAACATTTTACCCATTTTTTTCGGTGAGCAAGTGGTCAGTTGCAAAATATAACAACTGATTCAAAAACAGCGGTTGTAAACCTATTAGAAAATAGCTTTTAATACAAAATTCACGCATAAAATTAAAACAATAAAACAAAAAACACTGAAAAACGCAAAAAAATGTGTTTTTTGCCCAATTTTTGGGCAAAAATATGCCCGGGGCTAAAATCTAAAATCAGATTCAAATTCAGCGTCTAAAAAAACACAGGTGCGCATTTGCTTCAGCTATGATACTGGCGTATTTGTTGCAGACACTGCTCGATATTTTCAAAAACACTAAGTCTGTGTGGTAAAAGCCCTGTAACTTAGCCAACAAACATGGGAGAGCGTTGAAATTTGGTACACACGTAGCACACATCTACTGCCAGTTGCACACCAATTTTCAGTAAAATCGCAGTTGTCGGCGCATTTTTAGACCCTCATGACTTTAAAGGAGACGTCAAAAGTGGAAAAAAGGCGGGTTTTTCTGAAATATTTCCCGTTTATTTTTGTTCAATGTGGTCAAATCAAAAAACTAATGCCTGAACCGTCTTTAGCGAATCTGAAAACTCCTGTTTACAGCTATTTTGAGATTAACAGCTGCAGAAGGCGCTAGTTTTTTGGTAAAGTTTACAAAATTTTATAAAAATGGGGCATTTTACTAGGGAAATTCAAATGCTTCGCCCCATAACTCGTAACAAAAGCACGGGCCAAGCTGGATTTTTGGTGTGCAGTTAGCCCAGGTAAACTGCTACTCACATACCAAATTTGAGCGCAATCTGTTCTGTCGGCACACGTGCAGGAGCATTTGAATTTTCACATTTGATCAAAAAAAGGTTGCACTTAGGCTACTGTACCGCGCGCATACAGTAAGCAATAAAACCAAAAATTGGTTCAAAGATAGCCCAAAGTGTTTCCTAACTACAGTACAAATTTCAGCTTAAATGGTGAACGCACGTGTTTATGGCAGCGTTTTTCGTAACATGCCCAAAAATGAGGTCCAAAAAATGACCTCTCCAAAAAAAGTGTACCTTTTTAAAATGGCTGCCATTCGTGCGTGGTTTGGCCGATTGGGTTAAAAATTGATTTTTGGCCGAGTTTTTGGACCTAGTTGACTGTGTTAAAATTTGAGCCAAATCGGAGACCAAGTCCAATTCTAGACTGTCCACCCACAGGCGATTTTTCGGCGGAAGGCCTCATAAAAAAGCTTTGTTCACGAGACCTGGTTTTCTTCCGTTAGCGATTTCAGTAATGTTCCGATGCCCATGAGAAGTCGAAAGATTTTTCGCAACGATTTCATATCAGCATACTCGTCAAACGACTGAATGATGTGATTCAGGTAGTCGATCACTTTGCGGTCAAACAGAACCGCCTGAAAAAATAGAGGATATTTTTGCAAAACCGGAACTTATCCATGTTTTTGTTTGAAACGGATTTCTTGTTATTCACAAACTGCACAGCGGTGCGTTCCTTCACCCCTACACCGCAGCCACACAAAAGTTCCTTTGAGTTTCTTTAATCGGGAAGCGGTGAGTACGCCATAACGGTGAATGTGTGCTGGTGTGATGTCATGCGCCTGCTGGTGTGTTTCACTGCGAGCAAAACATCGAGACTGTACCTGATTCTCAGCATTGCCCTGGATGCATTCACCCATGGTGTCCATCAACTCCGACAACAGATCAATCGAGTTGTCGTCCATGTCCGCGTACAGAACGGACAGAAAATGACACAACTCCGTCAGTAGATTCACGGACTTGATGTTCATTGGTTGGTCGCGCATCAGATGTTGCGCCTGAGAGAGCGGTAAAAAACTGGTGTTTACCGAAAGTATTGGTTGGCTCTGGGTCCAGTCTGCCACCGGGAACGCCAGTTCAGGGCAAATCACTTAGAAAAAAACGAAACAGTGAACACTTTTCTAGTAACCGTAAATTTTTCTCAGCATTCGAACAGACGCCAAAAAAGTGCAAGATTTTCTAGCGGATTGATGTATCAGCAACCAAGGCGGATTTTCCACCACATATTCCACTATTTGATCGTGAACAGAAGTGATCAAGCCCCGAAGGGTCTGCCTCTGGAACGGTTCCAAGAAGCAGATGCAATCCTAATCCCCACCCCCGCTCACTCTGACGTATTCCATGTCGCAGAGCGCCTGCATGGTGCGCATGATCACGACGGACACCGCGAACTCCTTGTCGAACGTGATGCCGACTTGTTTGCCCTCTCGCTCGAGCGAACTCCACTCGTCTGACTGGCCGGTGGCGGCCGTGGAGGGAATCGCTAGTGGGGACGTGCCATTGGGACGTTGCTTGCTGCTGCCGATCAGAGGGATGTTGTCCTGCGAATGTAGTTTTTGTGAGAAAGTTGGAGTTTTTGTTTTGACTGTGACTTTTCGATCGGAGTTGATGATGTAGAAAAAGGCATGACGAACTAAGATGATTTTTTACCAGTTGGGTTAATTCGATAGACGTGGTAGTTTGTGAAAACTGTCCTTGTCCTTGCAACCATTTATTCCAATCTACAATCTTACCTTTTGATCGATTTCACTGCCGAGAAAGGCGTCATTTGTAAACGAGCGTTCCGAGCCAACCGCAGACCGCAGCTCAAGCATTTCGCCGAAATCGTCGGGCGATATTCGGTTTGTTCTGCAAGTAAAGGCACAGGATTTAGGATAACATAGGAGAGACTCAATACGGTAGACCTCGTAGAAGTAGCAAACTAGCAGCTAACCCGCACAAGCCACAAACTCGGGTTCAGTTGGTCAAACAAACTTCTGCTCCGATTTCGGATGGGTTGTCGGCTGGCATCCGCTTCGCTGCATTCTCGAGAAGCTCTCAGGCAACTTACCGTGCAGTCCAGCGTTCACTATTCATTTGTTACCCCACGATGGATAGTCTCGCTCAACAACAACAAAAGCAAAGAACAACACTCAGAAAACGAACGTCGCTCTCGACGCTCCGCCCCTCAGTCCGCCTCGCGCCATCTCGACGGAGTCGGCGACCGTGGTGTCCAGTCGATCCGAGGTTCTCCTCGTTTTTGGTTTCTTCTTTTGGCGTTTCTGCTGTTGCGCTGAGAGATGACGCGCGGTGACGGCCATCATTCGTTGTCTGAAATAAAACCGATGTTTATAATTGCTTCTACAAATGGCTGGAAGATTTTTTCGTGGCATAAAGATGCTTTTGCCCTTGGAGTGCCAGAGGCTGTTGCCCATGAAATGCTCAAACGCTTTTCCTGAGCTAACAGTCACTTTATTATGTTTTAATTTACCCTTCTTTCATAATTAAAAAAAATGAAAAAAAAATTAATTAAAAAAATTACTTCTGTGCGTTCAAAAACGATCGCTCCTTGATTAATGCTGCGGACATTTCCATTCGATGTTTGACGGCGACGAAGAACGATTCCTCCTGAAAACAACGGAGCGAGCGTAAAAGATAGCATTCAGTAAGTAACATCACTGAAAAACAAATTCTTTTGCTCAAAAATTTGAATATTTCTGAGTGGCAGACAAGCCTCACGAGTTCAATATCAATCCACTCAAGTGTATCCCAGCTCCACAGTCGAACTCTACATTATAGGGAATGAGCTGATTGTATGCTTTCTGTGCAAACCAAAGTTCGCCTAGACAGCAATTTCTACACAGAAAGAATGCATGCACGTGATCACCAACCAATCAGCTGATTCCCTATAATTAGTTTGATTGTAGTACCCCTGACCTGCAGCTTGTTGATGTCGTACACGAACGTCTCGGGCGTGTCCGTGTTCGTGCGATACAACAGATACAACACGTTGAAGCACTCTCTGACGAGGTCGTCGTTGTTGCGCGCCAGATGCGGGAAGATCGCCATCGCGACGCCTTGATCGTTCAGGGACATCTGCACCTCGCGCACCTGCGTGAACGCCTTCGAGATCTCCTTGTTGCTCTCGTTGGCGCGTGCGACCGCCACCGTGCAGGAATACTCGTTGTGAATGATGGCACGGAGCACCTGGTGTTGTTTGTGTTGGTGTTGTTGGGAATTTAGGCGATGTTTTTCGCCCAGGCAAACCCAGAGAAGCGTACAGAACGCCGATTAGAAGAGTGCCCATCGAGTTATCTCGGTCATTAAGTGCCCATACACCCGTCGGCGAGGCTCGATCCCAATAATTGTCTAACGCGCTACCACCAGGCCACGAGGGATACAATTTTTGTTGTTGTATGTCGATTTTGGTTGGTTGGGACTGTTGCCATTTGCCACATTGCCGCTCGCTGGATTCTCAACATTGTGGCAGGGCATAATCACCACAGCAATGAGAAAGCCATTTTCAAAACCATTTACAGTGATTTTTTTGATTTATTTCGATCTGATCTGACCAATCCGATCACGGGTCCAATCGACCGTATCGACTGAGCTAATTGCTCAAAAAAATTGAACACATGCCTGTAGCGCTTTGTTGTCGACTTGAATTAAACTGAGCCGTTGCGAGTCGGAGACGTTCTTGCGATTTACGGAGCCGCTCAGATGCTTGACGAGCCCGTGCACGACGTAAGGGGTGTTCTGAATTGGGTTGAATGGTGTTCAAAAATGGAGCTTCATTTCTTGATACATTTGTTCACCAATTTTATTGAACCAAACCAAAAACCATGCGGAAGCATGAACACAGGACGCGACGGAAATGAGAACATGAAAACAACAAGACTTTTTCCGTCATTTCTGCCCTGCCACCATTTTACCGCACGCAAAACTCGCGCATTTCAAACAGTGGCGATTTTATCAGCTTTTAAAGTCAATCAGTGCGATCAAATTCTCAAGTGCAGCCAATTAACACGATTCTAATTTTTAAAAAGACTTCACTACAACAATTACACACCTCATCCATGTCATTCGGAATCGGTGTCAACGGAATCGGATACCGTTTACCCTTGGCGTTGTTCGTGGTTTTGAAGCAGAACACCAATTGTTGGAATTGTTCGCCAAGCGGCAATGGGTTACTGACGTCGTTAAAGTATGGATCTGCAAGAAGGACAGAAAAAACCGCTTTTTGCAAATTTCACTGGCATTGCATCCATATACAGAATGAAGTAAAATAAAAATGGAAAAACTGAAAATAGGAAGAAAACAATTAACTCCAACCATCAAGTGGAACACCGAGCTGTTGTTTTATCGTGTTTTTGCCCTCATATGCAGCGAGCATGTTCGCTGCGAACGTGTCAAAAGCGCCGTTCAACTTCAATTCGTCTGCGAACGTCTGTTCGTACTCTCTTCGGGCACCGTGCACCGGCGGCACCTAGAGGAAATGGTTTTTGAAATTGTAGATTCAATCCAACCAACTAAAAATGTCACGAAACAGGTTACATGTTTTTGATGAAGGAGTTATATCTTCAAAAACTAAAAACAAACCGCACCGACCTCACTGCTGAGATGCTTCAATAAAGTGGACGGCACGGTGTTTGAGGTCGTGTCGCCAACAGTGTAAAGCGCATTCAGCAGTTCCAATCGTTGCAGCGGACTGAAAAAAAAACAAAGTGACAGCTTTTTTCGCAAATATCAATAAAACTTTAAAAGACTGACGATGCAACCAAGAGAATGATTTATACCAATAATTTAATAAATTTATTTATATACTTTGATACATGTATGCACATAATAACTGTGGCATCTAGTTCACGAGTTCAACCCTTGTTTTCGTTCGTTATTGGTATATGAAAAAATGAGAACGTCAGTCAGATTTGTGCGTTCAAAATAAAAAAAGTAATCGACCAACCTCATAATCGAGTGTGCTTGTTGTCCAAAGTCTTGCAGGCTTTGAAACAGCTTCTTCGCTCTCGACTCTGCATCCTCAACGCGAAACTCGTACCAGTGGTACTCGAACACGGCGACCAGAAACGGCAAAACTCCGTCGAAGATGAAATGCAACAGCTCTTTCTCCTCGTGTTCGGTGTCGGAGCGACTGCGGTGCAGATTCTGAGGGCGCTGTCGTAAGTTATCGGCTGCGGTTGCTGAAAATTTCAATGAAATGCGTGCACTTCAATGATATATTCTCAAAATTGAATGCCAATACCCACTTGATTTTTGTACCTCTTATAGTCAATCTATAAATACATTCCACGAGACGGAACGAGAATAGTGCTTGCGAAGATCACACGAGACAAGACATGTAAATTTTAGCGGCCTGGTTTTAGCACTCTACTCTACCAAGCCCAAAGCGGTGACTGCAAGAAGAGCGAAAAGCCTCCACTTTTATCCTTGCGAATCAACTCCGTCGCACTGTCAATGTCAGCGTTCAGCGATTTCAACAGTCTGCTCATTCGCTGGTCGCCTCCGTAGTTCAGCAGTTCGGTGCGAGCCTCCTCCGTTTGCGAGTGCAGGTAGCCGTGATTGAAGAACATCAGAAACGGCAGACGCAGACCGGGGCAGAGGTCGTGACTGGAAAGTTGGTGAATGCTACACGAAGGATGGAACAAAAGAAATGTTTTCACTGGACACTGGAGAACGTTCCGACAGTTGTAGCAATGCAGCATTATGCGTCGCTGAACCGGATTCAAGATTTAAGAATAAACGCCGCTGGCTTTTGCAATGCATTTGAATTGCAACATGCCGATTCTGTGTGTTGCTTGAAAGGTGTGCAATTTCATTCAAAGCTACAGTAGCTTGCAGACGTTTGCGACTAAAACAGAGAACGAAAAATCTGATGAAAAGAAATATAATAATAAGAAAACTGATTCTCACGCAGTCAAATGCGTCAGTAGTTCGTCCATGGTCATGAAACACTGACAGATCGACTCTATGGATTTGTTGTCTCCGAACGCACACAGACTGAACACGTGCAGTAAAGAGCACAGTTGGTGGACTCCTGACACGGTAACAGAACAAAAATACAATCAACTTCACTGAAATCTTGCGTGGGTGGCTGTTTTTTACATTGGCAAAATTGTTATTTTCGGTTCACAAGCTAACGTGTGTTCATTTGTGACTGCGTCAACAACATTGGACAATAAACGTTCAGGCGAATTCATGAAGCAGTATTTGGTGACGCGCAGCTGCGATAAAACATAGCTATGCGTTCACTAAATACTGCTTCATGAATGCCCCTTTAGTCGACATTAGATTACCAACGGGCTCACCAGACAGTTTCAGTTTGTCGTCGCGCGCGCCATCGGCCGAGTGCGCTGCCGCTTTCAGCAGTTTACTCCGTTCGGCGGGCGACGTTTTCGTGACGATCGCAATCGCCGCCTGATTCGCCATGAGCGCCTTGATCGCGAGATTCTGGTTGCGTTTCATCGGGAAGCGCTCGAGCACGACCAGATGCGCGAGCACACTCAGCCAGACGGGATGCATCGAGCCGGTGTACAGTTGGACGATCGTCGACAGCAGTTTCGTCTGGATCTTGATGCACGATGAGAGATTGTTCGTGAAGATCTGTGCGTGAGCAGAACAGAAACTTACGGCTTTGGAAATCATTCGGTGGAAAATGCGAGAATTGGTTGGGAATGCGTAAATATATACGTTTGTCATGTCTTTGACTTTTGTTGAAAATTGAGTGTAAAGACGTGGTGTGTGATGCAACAAGAAAAAGAATCATCAGACACAATGTCAGGCTGCATAAACAATTGAATAACGTTTTTGACCACTGTTGTTAAAGTGAATATGATCTAACTTCAATGATCAACGACGCCAGTTCAGCCTCCGATCCTTTCAGCTGCAGCAGAAATTCGAGCCGATCAAATAAGCCTTCTTTGACAGTGTCGAAGTCGCGACAGAAGACCTTCAGAAATCGGAAACACTGCTTTAGTAGGTATTGCTCGTGCTCTTTGAGCGACTTCGAGTGACCGTGGTACGGCTTCAAGAGGTCGAACACGGCGCTCAAGACGCCGCAGTTGTAGAGGATCTCTTGGTTGAGCGGGTGCGAGTAGCGCAGCGAGCTGTCCAGGCAGCAGGTGCTGAATTTGTTGTAATCAATAATTTGTGATTCAACATTTTATACTTCTTCGGATTCACTACTTTCGGATTGCAATTATTTGAAAAAAACACGATTTCGAATACCTGAAGTATCTTACCAAGATGGAATGGGTTGTTGGAGTAGATTGCTTACCTTTCCGTTAACCTTCGTCTTGACACACTGTAATTAAAATTTAAAAAAACCTGCTCACAAAATGAAATCCTGAATGATGTCGCAGACTTTGCCGACGCTTTTCTCCGTTTGCTCAGTGCGACTGAATTGCACGAACTGCGGCAAGACGCTTCGGATTTTTTTGAACGTCGCTCGCGAACGACTGCTCAGCAACAACTGCACAGAATACAAAATGTCGCAGGTTTTTTCAACTTCCTCCTCTCAAAATGCCTGTCATGTTATCAATAACGGAGTGAAAAACGTTACCGAGTCTGAAGCGCTCTGTAAGCCCGCCTTTCTAATCAAGAAAACCCTAGATTAGCTAAACCTCTACGAACGAACGAACGAACGAACGGTGATGTTCGGCAATGTTTTTAGCCAGGGCTAACTTAGAACAGCGTACAGTCGAGTGCAGAGCCCATCGAGATTTCTCTGTCATTAAGTGCCTATACACGGCGGCGGGGCTCGATCCCTCGAACACACAGACAATAGTCTAACTGATTGACCGACCTGCGTTTCAATGCATTTTCGGAACAGCGTTTCGTTGGCGGAAAAATATTTCGTCAATAACAACAGCGCCTGCGTGACGACGTCCTCCTCCTCATAGTACATTAGATCCTGGAAAAAATTGGAAAGCACGGTCGAATTCGAATGCACTGTGCGCAAAAAACGTCAGTCGGTTTGTTTTGTTTCATTATTGAAATTGGAATTCAGTCGCTCAAGCAAACAATATATGATTCAACAAACCAAATAACCAAATCCAGATCGAATAGTGATAAATTAAAAACAGCCAATAATGCGGAATCGTGAAACTCTCGATCTCACTTGTAGCGTTTCGATGAACTCTTTGCGAAACTCTGCGGTTTCCTTGTGCTCGTGCATGCTTTCAAGCTCCTTTGCTGCCGCTCGCCTCAGTCTGCGCATGATGAAAGTTTACATCAGTTGTTTTTTTGTTTATGCGTTTTTATCGCTCACTAATTTTCAGTCAGTTACAATTTATGTTTGGTCGGAAAAAAATCCTCAGGGACGGTTTGAAAAATACCCATGAATTTTTTGCAAGCAAAAATCAAATGCGCGCGCAGTCAAGTCCAAAAACCTCCAAAAATCGTCAAGTCGCACACCGTTCGTCAGCCCGGTATCGCTCTTCTTCGTAGTCCTGCAAAAACGCAGCCAGTGGATGCGACCGCTGTTCCAAGACAGTCTTGAACTCGGCCACAAATCGTTGCATTTGCGTGTTGAAACGAAAGTTGAAGTATAAGTCGAGCACTCGGAGACCGCTGGAAAAATATAAGAACAAAACTAAGTGTGAAAATGAGCAATAGACGGTTCACTGAACAAACAACAGAACAAAAGAAAAACAAGAACTTCAAAGGTTTTGGATTTTTTTGCGAAACAAAACAAAACGAACGCCGATTTCGCCACATTCAACGCGACATTGTGCGCTTTGAAGCGCTTCCGAAGACGATACTCGCGGATCTCTTCCTGTTCGGCGGCGTTTGGCGCTGAAATGATTCAAGATATCAGAATTTGATTGGATCTGGAATATAATCTTGCGTAAATTGTGATTTTCATTGGCTGCTGGTTGTTCATTTTTACCGCAAGAAGTCATTGCACTGGTCTAATTATTGACAGTTGACAATAAATAATCGAAAACGAAGCAACAAATGAGCTTAGTGAGCTCAAAAACTGCAACAGACCAGATCCGGCGATTGGTCGCGGCAGGTCGTTGCGTCCATTGACGAGTGACAGGATTGGTTTCACGAGTTTCTGAATGCGATCAGTGTCCCCATAATAACCGTAGTTGACCAACGTGTGAACGAGATTCAACACCTGAACGTGCTTTTTTGGAATATGTCACGGTTGACATAAAACTGTCAATACTTTCAAAATCTTCTGCCAAAACCAACACTGCCAACAAGTTTGTTGTGCGGTTGCATGTCGACACCGCCAATCATGGTGACGTTTTGGTCAAGAAAATCACCGATCCACTCTTGCAACTCGTCAACGAACGGCAGTGCAACGACACCCTGGATCTTCTTTGACGACCGATTTCGATGGTCTGGCTCGCCTGCAGATTTCACAAAAATGATCACATCAATACGTAAACATCGGATAATTCTTCAAATTTTTTTTTTAAACCAAAAAAGTCTCCATACCCGGTCGAACGACGTTCTCAAAGTCGAACACCAACGTCACTCGCTCCATGACCGGGAAACAGTCAGGCAGCTCCAGGTACAGATCAATGATGTTCTCGGCCACCACCGCCCGGAATTCGTCGCCGTGCGCCTGCGCGTACGGCCGCTTCAGACAGTGGAAACTGCGCTCGAAGTCGAGCAACCTGCCGTTCTCCACGATCAGACGCTTCGATTTCTTGTTGCGACCCTGCGCAGATGAAAAGTTCAAGAGCTGAGGCGTTCTGTCTGATGTGCTCACGATTTTTTTTGGAAATACACAAAGTGCAGTCGAACTCGAAATTATAGGCAATCGGCTGATTGGTTGGTGATCACGTGATGCATGCTGTCTGTGCAAACCAAACTCCGCCTCCACAGCAGTGCCTGGAAAGCATGCATCAGCATCACGTGATCACCAACCAATCAGTTGATTGCCTATAATTCAGAGTTGGACGGTGCATACATGGACCAGCGATGACTATTTCTAGCAGAAGATTAGTGGAAACCAAAGTTGAGTTGTTTTGCTAAATAAAGAGCTGAAATAAGAGCTGAAACGGTTGCTGAGCTATCGGTATCACTATGTACTTATGGACCGCCCTGTGTTTCCCTTGTGTTCTTCGCCTCCCACCAAAACTGTTCTGTGTGTTCTGACTCTGAGCGCAAGTCAGGCAGCCAATCAGCGTTTCTCATGCAACTCAGTCGACTAAATGTACAGATTGGTAAATGTTTACCTTGGTCAAATTGCTGTACAACATGAACTGGCGTTCGACAAACAGATAGTCTTCCACTCCGAAGCCGCTTTTCTGAACAGAAATGGCGCCGTCATCAATCAAAAACGGTAAAAAGTCAGCAAAAAAAAGTTCCAAGAATAAGACAAAAATCAAACCAAATTAATCAAGTCGTCCAACGGCTCCCACGGCCCACGCGGTTCGCTCGCGATATACAACTGACGTTTCTCAAGATTCACCTTTTCGCCGAATTCAATGAATTTCACCACGTTCTGCATGGTTTTTTTTACTTTCTTGAGTTTCTTCGTTGTAAATGTTATGCAGCCTAACGCGTTTCCAAATACACAACCAGCAAACCAGTCAGCTACATCACATAATCCGAAAGGCAACTCAATTCAATCAATTTGGAACAACACCCAATCATTTTGTTGCTTGGGGTTTTTTCGCATCTTGGAACAATGTCTGCTGCACACTACCTTGCCGTTATCAATGCATTCTCCCAATAACTTCTGTGCGATATACGTTTGATTTTTCGGAATCGGCACTTCTTCGGCAATACACAGCACCGACAACAGGTCCAGATAACGGTGATTCTAAAAAGCAGAAATTGAACTCCCCTTGTGTTCATCACCAATCAACATGCCGAATTGAGCCGAGATGCAAAATACAGAGCTGTGCGAGATGTGTTCTGTCAGTCTCACTTTCAAAAACGTGCTTAGTCAAAAATCATTGACAATAAATGTAGTTAAAGAATAATAAGGTGAATTAAAGTAAACGGCGTGTGCCTTATTTCTGATGAGCAGATCAACAAACATGTCGATTTCAACTGTTTCAACCATTGATATGATTTCGCGGTTATCCTTTAGCAATTCCACCAGCATGTTCGCGGCAGTGAGGCCGACTTTGCCCTGGAAGGAGGTATCTAATCGAGTTTGAAGTTATCTCAACAAACTTGATACAAAGTCAGCTATACACTGTCCATCTGGGTTAGCTGATTGGTTGGTTGTACACATACGGTATGTGTGGTTGACGCATGCATTGCTGATTTGCTGTGCATGCAAACTCCGCCTCCACAGCAATGCCTACACAGACTGTAATCGTCATCTCCACGTGTGTGCAAGCAACCAATCAGCTAGTTGTATATATTTAGCCAGATGGAACTGTAAGAACGTGCAAAGCAAAACGACACCGTACCATGTAAGACAGTTGCTCTTGGAAGAACTCGAAGTGTTTCGCCATGTACAGTTCATTTTTACGACTGGAGCCCTCGAGATAGTTCGTCAGCAGGTCATAGCACCGTGTGTGAATGTCGCTCACGAATCTGACATGAAGCGTGGATTCACTAACAAACCGGATTTCAAGATGGCTGTAACTCTAGAAATACCCGAAAACACAGTACAGTCAACATTTCATAATCTGCGCTAACGCACTCTTTCGATCGTGCATCCTGCGACGGACACTTCAGCAAGTCGACGATGATGTCGACAATCTGAAAGTTGCGCAGTAGCTTCTGCTTGTTTTTGTCGTATTTTCCGTTGACGAGCAGAAAGTTCTGCAGCTCGGTGAGGCTCGCTTGAACGCGCGCGATCCGTCGCGGTTGGAACTCGTCACTGTGGTGGAACTGCAAACAAAGTGCAGGCGAATTATATGGAATCCGCTGATTGGTTGGTTGGTGGTCACGTGATACGTGCTTTCTGTGCAGGACGACAGACCGCCCCAAAAGCAACGTCTGACTGCAAAATCTGTCGCAAAAACATGGTGAACTGAAGTTGAAAACCAACTTCAGACAGCAGCTTTTGCAAGAACGGCACCATGCCAGCAATGAAGAAGATGTTCGCTTGTAGTTCGCTTGACACCGTTTGCATGATGAACGCGTCATGGTAATGTTGTGTGGGAGACGCAGCTAACTGCAAATGTTTTAGAATCGAATAGAAACGTTTTTTAAAGCATAACAAGCAGATAAAGAAACGTAAAATTAGTTTAGTTTAGGGCGTAAAATACGCCTTTGAAATTTTGAATCCGGAACCGGAATGTTGCGGTATAATCAATCAGCGAACCCACAATATCGAAAAAAACGTTCAGTATCACACCTCTTTCAGTTCCGCCTTGCTCCAAACGACCTCATTGGCTGTGATTCCAGAAGCGGCCGTTTTCGTTTTTCGGAATTTTCTCGCGTAGGCGGCTTCGCCTGAAATTTTTATTTATCTGTTCATCACGCTTGCAATGGTTTTTAGATAGCTAGGGTATGTTAATGTTTTAGGCTTTAAAACTACTGAATCAGCAATAATGCAGAATTGCATTCAGTTTTACAAACAACACAATGATCAAATGCGAAACGACCCATACCAGCATGGAGCCAAAATCCGGTGGCCACATGCTGCAGACGAACAAACGTTTTGTTTTCGACCAGTTCGTTGCGCTGAAGAACACGAAACAAAAAAAACTTTTTTAACAGAACAATAAAAATACGGTGACCAAAACAGCCGATTGATTGGCCAGTCCAAAAAAGCGATTTTGTTTGACCGGTTCCATCGGATTTCATCCCGAATTACGTTTTCATTCAAAGCACGCTCACTTTTGCGACCGGCCAAATTTGAAACAGCGTTTTCGGCTCGTCTCGCTCGGCTGTCAACGAAGTCTGACCGTGCGAGTTGACGCTCAGGTACAGCTGGGTGGTGACGTGCTGTAGACGAATCTCATCCAACCATGCGATCGGAGAACCTGAAGAAAGTACAGTTCCAAACAAATAATAAATTCCAGGGAATGTACCAATTTTTCTAACGAAATGAACTCCAATGAATGTGTCATTTCAAGCCAGTGAAAATTGCATCAATGCATGAAGCCCTTCATTGCATCGAGAAAAACAAGTCAATGAAGCAGTGAACAGTTTGTTAATTGAGTTGTTGACTATACCGTCGAGTGGATTTTTGTCGTCTGCTTTTTCGATACACCAGCAGACGATTGCGGAGGTCGGATTACGAAGTGTCCGTGGGACATCAGGCAGAATTGGGCGCATTCGCAAATGCACTGAAACAAATATTTTACACAAAGAAATAGACCTTAAGGAACTAAAAACTGAACAAAGCCATGTCAATTTAAAATTCAAAAAAAACGCTACTGAGTGAATGGACACATCAAAACAATCGAGGTGACTCGCGTTACAAAAAGTCGCCAACAACAAACAACTGTTTTCAGTGTTTCAGATTTTTCAGGCGTTTCAGAAACACATTCGAACTGTAAATTCTGGGTAATCAGCTGACTGGTTGGTGATCACGGCGATGTGTGCTTTCCGTGCAGGCATTTCGTGGAGGCGGAGTCTGTGTCCTGCATAGAAGGCATGCATCCCCACGATCACCCCAGTTAACCAATCAGCTGATTGCCCATAATTTAGCGGTCGAATGTACCATCTTCGGTCGGCTTCTGTTTCTCCGGTTGTAGCGCGTTGAAAACGCCCTCTGCTGAGATGTATGCCTCGACCTCTTTGTGGTGCATTTGAATGATTGCGCCGCCCTAAATTATGCGTCCGCGTGGAAAATTACATTCAATGTTGAAAACCTTTCAATTATTGTTGGAATTGTGTCTTTGCAACAAACATTAATCGCTAAAATTGAACGGAGCACAAGAGCACCACGATTATTTTATTCCAATTTCAAACTCGCTTTTCCTATGTTGAATCGAAATAAAGCCAAATTTTTCTGTACCTGAATTGCCGTTTTGCACTGGTCGGACACTCGGGAACTGCGAAAACGGACGACTGAGAAGCCTGAATGCTTCACGGATAAGTTCACTTCGTAGCTGAAATTGCGAAATTGTTCACAGAAGCTTCAGTTTTGAGCTTGACCTGACAGTGGTATTTCTTTTATCATACGCAATTAGCTGGTTGGTGATGCCTACATTCTGCGCATGACAGACTCCGCCTCTCCACTGCAATGCCTGCGCACAGAATGCATGCGTCACGTGGTCACCGCAACCAATCAGCGAACTGCATATGATATAGAAATAAAGAAAATTAGGATTGAGAAAATTATCTAAAAATGCGGGAGACGCATATAAAAGGAGGAATATGGCCTTGTGTAAGCAGTGAAAGACTTGGCTCGACAACCTTTTCAAGTTTCTGATGTGGTACACACGGATACAAGTACATAAGAGTCATATTTTTGCGCCGCGTTTGTTGTTTACAAGCTTGTTGAAAAGCGTAAAAATTTTGAAGTTATCTAGATATTTTTCAATTGTCCTCTTCAGTTTAGTCTAAAATCACATCATGTGCGAAATTCTGTACAGCATGGCCGAATAAATGAGGCAGTCCATCAAGGCGGGATTAGTCGCTGACTAGGAGTTGTCTTTTTCAAAAATGCCAACATAATTTCCAATCATGTGTGCAAGGGAGAAAGAATGAACAGAATAATACGGATAATCCATTAGCTTAAAAAACGCGTCAAATTTGGCATACAATTTGGTTTCTGAACTTCTTTTTCTTTTATTCAAAATTCGCGCGCTCCTTGCACCCTGAAAAAAGCTGCCATGTTTAATCGGCTATACTGTAAATTCTGTGCAAAAAACAGAAACATCAGAGATTGCAAAACATTGCTGCATGTAGCTTTATCGTTGTTGCTAACGTACGCACCGCTGTGCATACAGCAGCACCAGTGCAAAAAGTGTTGTCTTCCGTTGATTTTCACCCTTTTTACCAAACTCTTGTGACAGGATAAACCGGTGAGTCATTGCCACAGAAGGAGACCTTGCGTTCCCAATGCCTCTGCGATACACTTTGTGCAAACCAGTGTCAGCGATCTAAAGTCTGATCGTTATTTTAGTGGTTTTAGAGGTCGCTAAATGCTAGAAAAAGGCAAATGTGAAAGTTTCATTTGTCTACAATGTACGAGGGTTGCCACTTGCAACCTAAATAAAAAATAAACGGCGCAAAAATATGACTCTTATGTACTTGTATCCGTGTGTACCACATCAGAAACTTGAAAAGGTTGTCGAGCCAAGTCTTTCACTGCTTACACAAGGCCATATTCCTCCTTTTATATGCGTCTCCCGCATTTTTAGATAATATTCTGACTTTTACATAAGCCCCGAAGGTCGGACCAAAATCACAATACGTTGGGCACACAACTCAGGTTTTTCATTTTTCGTTTTTAGGCCAATTTCGTCTATGCTATTTCTACGGCCGATTCGCCCAAAATCGTCACGATTCAGTACCTAGAAATTGCTCACATAAGAAAACTGACCCAAAAGCCGTGATCGGCGCAATGAATTACCATAGAAAACACCGACTTCTTGTTTTTCATTTCTGGACCGGTTTCACTAAATTCCACGGCCGATTCGCCCGAAATCGTCACGATTCGGTATCTATAGTTGCTCACATGAAAAAACTATCACAAAATCCGTGATCAGTGTATTTAATTACCATGGAAAACACCGTTTTTTTTGTTTTTCATTTCTGGACAAATTTCGCCAATTTCCACGGCCGATTCGCCCGAAATCGTCACGATTCAGTATCTAGAGTTGCTCACATAAAAAAACTAACACAAAATCCGTGATCAGCGCATTGAATTACCCTGGAAAACATCCTTTTCTTATTTTTCGTTTCTGGACCGATTTCGCCAATTTCGACGGCCGATTCGCCCGAAATCGTTACGATTCGGTATCTAGAGTTGCTCACATAAGAAAACTAACCCAAAATCCGTGATCGGCGCAATGAATTACCATGGAAAACACCGACTTCTTGTTTTTCATTTCTGGACCGGTTTCACTAAATTCGACGGCCGATTCGCCCGAAATCGTCACGATTCGGTATTTAGAGTTGCTCACATAAAAAAACTAACACAAAATCTGTGATCAGTGTATTTAATTACCACGGAAAACACCGTTTTTTTGTTTTTCATTTCTGGACCGATTTCGCCAATTTCCACGGCCGATTCGCCCGAAATCGTCACGATTCAGCATCTAGAGTTGCTTACATAAAAAACTAACCCAAAATCCGTGATCAGCGCATTGAATTACCAAGGAAAACACCCTTTTCTTGTTTTTCGTTTCTGGACCGATTTCGCCAATTTCGACAGCCGATTCGCCCGAAATCGTCACGATTCAGTATCTAGAGTTGCTCACGTAAGAAAACTAACCGAAAATCCGTGATCAGCGCATTGAATTACCCTGGAAAACACCTTTTTCTTGTTTTTCGTTTCTGGACCGATTTCGCCAATTTCCACGGCCGATTCGCCCGAAATCGTCACGATTCAGTATCTAGAGTTGCTCACGTAAGAAAACTAACCCAAAATCCGTAATCAGCGCATTGAATTACCCTGGAAAACATCCTTTTCTTGTTTTTCGTTTCTGGACCGATTTCGCCAATTTCGACGGCCGATTCGCCCGAAATCGTCACGATTCGGTATCTAGAGTTGCTCACATAAGAAAACTAACCCAAAATCCGTGATCGGCGCAATGAATTACCATGGAAAACACCGACTTCTTGTTTTTCATTTCTGGACCGGTTTCACTAAATTCGACGGCCGATTCGCCCGAAATCGTCACGATTCGGTATCTAGAGTTGCTCACATAAAAAAACTAACACAAAATCTGTGATCAGTGTATTTAATTACCACGGAAAACACCGTTTTTTTTGTTTTTCATTTCTGGACCGATTTCGCCAATTTCCACGGCCGATTCGCCCGAAATCGTCACGATTCAGCATCTAGAGTTGCTTACATAAAAAACTAACCCAAAATCCGTGATCAGCGCATTGAATTACCAAGGAAAACACCCTTTTCTTGTTTTTCGTTTCTGGACCGATTTCGCCAATTTCGACAGCCGATTCGCCCGAAATCGTCACGATTCAGTATCTAGAGTTGCTCACGTAAGAAAACTAACCGAAAATCCGTGATCAGCGCATTGAATTACCCTGGAAAACACCTTTTTCTTGTTTTTCGTTTCTGGACCGATTTCGCCAATTTCGACGGCCGATTCGCCCGAAATCGTCACGATTCGGTATCTAGAGTTGCTCACATAAGAAAACTAACCCAAAATCCGTGATCAGCGGATTGAATTACATTGGAAAACATAGTTTTCTTGTTTTTCATTTCTAGACCGATTTCGCCGATTTCCACGGCCGATTCGCCCGAAATCGACACGATTCAGTATCTAGAGTTGCTCACGTAAGAAAACTAACCCAAAATCCGTGATCAGCGCATTGAATTACCCTGGAAAACAATCTTTTCTTGTTTTTCGTTTCTGGACCGATTTCGCCAATTTCGACGGCCGATTCGCCCGAAATCGTCACGATTCAGCATCTAGAGTTGCTCACGTAAGAAAACTAACCCAAAATCCGTGATCAGCGCATTGAATTACTACGGACTAGACCTTTTTCCTACTATTTTTCGCAGCTCAGACAAAATTTGTAAGAGTGAAAAACTGATACCCAGTCAAAATGCTACGAACTTTCAAAGAATGCACAATTTTGACTCAAAAAAGTGCCCGGGCAAAAAAATTAACTAAATTTTCAAAAAATACGGATGAAATTACCCTAGGAAACATTTTTGTTCAACTGTGAAAGTGTCCCAGCTAAAAATTGAAAGGGCGAACACTTAAAACCAGGTGAAAACCCTCCGAACAATTAAAAATGCCCAATTTTTACCCAAAAACAGGGTCGGGGTAAAAAATTAACCCAATTTTCAAAATCTCCGGGTGGAATTACCCCAGGGAACATTTTTGTTCGACTGTGAAAGTGTCGCAGGTAAAAATTTAAAGGGCGAACACATGTTGATTACATACCTGAAAAAAAAAGGACAAAGGGAAAGAAGTAACACTGTTTTCAGAATAGGTTTTTCGTGTCTACAGCGTATGAAAAGTAGTCGAATAAAAATTTTTTCGCGGCTCCAAGCACAACTTTGGGTGTTCGTTTCGTGTGCACGGAACCAAGTTTGTGGCTTATACTATGCTCGCTGGACGCAGCGAGCAAATTTGAAAAAAGCGCGCGAGGGGATAACGGCTCATATTATGCGTGATGCGCTGTCCGCTCGCTGGCGCTCGCTCGCGCATCCGCATGATTCAGGTCAGAGTCGAAAAAAAGTTCATTCTCTCTTATGACGAAACGCAGTTTGTTTGTGACGCATTACCAGTAGCTAAGCCGCCGGGGCAAAACCAACCTTTTGGGGGAGAGGGACCGAAAACCCGCGGGGAATTAAATGTTTGGCGGGAATTTTTGGTTCGACTGCCAATAACACCTAGCCTAATTTTTAAAAAGGTTGTGTGAAAATGGGGTGGGGGGGGGGGTATGTGCGCAGGGGGTGAGGGGTGTAATATATTTTGGGTGTATTTTTGTGGAAATTAAAGGGAAGAGGAAAAGGAAAAAAAAAAAGGGCGCGGGTTTTTTGTTGGGGGGGGGTGGGGGGGGGTGGGGGGGGGGGGGGGGGGGGGGGGGGGGGGGGTGTGGGGTGTGTGTGGGGGAGGGGGGGGGGGAAAAAGAAAAAAGGAAGGTCGTGGGGGGGGGGGGGGGGGGGCGGCTGGGAAGAAACCCCCGTGTGGGGGGGTAGTTTGGTTAAATTGTAAAAAAGGGAAGGAGGTGGGGGGGGGGGGTTGCCGTGGGGGGTGTGCTTCGTGTTGTGTGTTTTGGGGTGGGGGGTATGAAAGGGTTTGTATTGTGGTGGGGGCAGCGTTTTATAGGAGGTTGTTTTTTGGAGTTTTTTTTTGTTTGGGTGTGTGTTGTGGGGGGGGAAATTTTTTTTTGTGTGTGGGGGGGGGTTGTGGTGTGTGTGTGTGGGGGGGTGGGGGTGGGGGGGGGGGGGATGGGGAGTGTGGGGGGGAGGGGGGGGGGGGGAAAAGAAGTAAAAGCAGCCTGAAAGTGCGTTTCATAAATTTTACAAAGTGTTCTGAAACTGATTCCATGACAAGGTCGGCACTTGCATTCTACGGCATCGTCTAAGATCACATTATAACTGTACCGTAACGTCCACCGTCCGTTACAAAAATGCCGGTAGCGTTAGACACAGTGAAAATAAAGCGAAGGGATACAAGCTGTATTCGGCGTCACGTTCGCCACGCGTTCATGGAGCAGAAGCGTCGCAGCTACACATGCGAAAGTCGCGCGCGACTGCATGAATGGGCCTGTTAAACCCCGCCCCCACGCCTAAACCACCGCCTCACCATGCACGTTCGACAGTCGTGGCCGCCGTCTGTCCTGTTTCCTCGCGATCGCCAGCTGATTGTGCGCGCTGCCGCTCTGCGTGGCGTACACGAATCCGTGCGCCTCCTCCGAGTAGAGCGCGACCGAGTCGCCGAAACAGACGTCGTCAGCTGAAGGCTGCATTCGCTTCGTGTGCGACAGACGTGCGTACAGCTCGAAATGACTGTCCGCTGAATTGATGCGTCGCTTTGTGCTGCTGCTCTCACAGTCGCCGGCGTAATTGACTGCGGCCGCATTAGTCGAGCTATTAGACTGTTTCTGGGCCATCGCTTGCGCGCACGCTGGTGGTTATCGATTTTATTGTGTATGTGTTATTGGTCAATTACATGTGTTTAGTGTCGTCACAGATTAATGGGTTGTTAATGTTCGATTAAGTATTGCGTATTAATAATACTGCGTATGGCTGAAAGCGATGGGGTTCTACAGTAGGATTTGCACGGTGTGATGACGCTGAAAGCTATTATTGGATGAATGCAACAATGCAGACAGTTTGAAACAATGGAAATTGAAACAGCTGGATTTGTCGACAATTTTAGGTGGAACGTCGCTATTGCAGATCAGTCAGCCTGTGTTGACGAACGAAAGAACGAACGGTGATTTCAGGCGAGGTATGTTTTTCGCAAGGGCGCCGTCGAGTAGGGCGCCCATCGAGTTTTCTTTGTCATTCAGTCATTCAAAAAAAGTGATTGCAAAACACAAACCAAAGTTTTACGCATCAGCTGCTAATTACGAGAAAGTTGCAAAAGCCCTCAATTCATACGGTCTGTGTCAAAACGGAAACAAGGAAAAAGCGGTTTTCTACGTGCTGCATGTTTCAGTTTTTTCAAACATATCGATTCTTTTTTCGCGTCTCTGTCATTCTGTTCGTGTCAATTCGAGCCTCTCAACACGTGTCACGCCAGCGTTCATGAATTTTGAAAACATACGGCAAATCGATATTTTTTTCAGGTTTGTGTGTGACCATGAATGAAAAACGGGCACTTGTCATCTCGTGTGCTTTGGTCAACTATGAAAAGTGTGTCTGTCAGTTTGAGTATAAATTTATCACAAATCCCTTCATGAACCACCACCACCACACTTAATTTTTGCTCAAGATTACTGAAATGAGCAAACGTTTCTTGGTCAGATGATGATTGGTGACCCACTGAGAAGGAAATCAAATTGGCATGCACGTTTTGTGAACACAAGTTTACTTTCAGCACATTCCTCGAATTACAAATTCACCATCACTCAAAATACGCGGCACAAATGGCGTAGTTTTTTTTTCAAAACGCACATGAGCGTGAGCTGGGAACCCGGTCCGTTGTGACAACCGCACGCTCACAACAAAACTAAGAGCTCGCTCTCACTCAATATTGTTTAAATTATGACTATTGCTAGTTTGCGCCCCAATGGTACCATGCAAATTAAAACGCAAATTTACAAGTGTCATGTTCCGTGTGGATCTGTTCGAAGCGCTGTTGTTGCTAAGGTGTGATCGTGTGTTGTTTTGATGAGACAGGACACGGACAGATGAGAACGGGACATGTGCTAATTGCTGATAGATAGCCATCAGCCGAGCTGCTGCTGCTAATTCAGAAACGTCGGGATCAGGGACAGTTGAAAGAAGTGCTGAAAAAAACACGGGTACGTATTTCCAGGACGGACATTTTAAAATACGAGATTTATATTTTATTTTTTAGTACAGTGCAGTGCAGTGTTACATTCATTCAGAATCAAGTGAACTGCAAATTCTCAGTTTTCTTTTTTAGTCGACCATAAAACAACTTCAAATTTCAGTCACTTGATCCAGAACGAGTGTTTGCTTACTTCCCCCAAAAAGTTCCGGGGAACATTAAAAAGCTATTCCACCAAAACAAATATGTACAACACAACACACAACGCTGTAATAATGAGCCAAAAACCAAAGGCAGCTGTTCCAAATAACTGATTTTTGAATTTTATAAATATGAAGAATAATCATGGCATGGTTCAAAAAAATGATTCAAAAACGGAGTTCATGAAACTGTACATGGTGACACGGAAGGCGAAAACAACAGCTATAAAAAGAACCATAGCCATTTATTGCAAAAATTACCAATCATTGTTCAAGTGGGAGAGGAAAACCTGTGCAAGCTCAACCAGCTGACAGCTCAGTAGCACCAGCGCATCCAATCAATAACGTGACAAAATCAAATTTCGATTTATTTCGACCTCACCTTGTGAAACACTGCACCGATTGAACTCGTCAGTCAGCCAGCTAGAAACTCACCGCTTTTCACAGAAAAGAAAGCAAATCTACAGACTAGGATATACACAAAAAGCTACGCAGCGAAAAATTGAGTGAACACAAACAAACACAATAAATAAAACACAAAATAAATTATGATTATTCAGCTGTGTTGAATCAAACACTGAGTTTGAACACCCAGTAGCGAATCAAATTTTGTGTAAAATATCAAACTGAAAACGAACAAAGAACTCCAGGTAGCATCAAGTATTGCCATAAAGAAAAAACTCAGCGTAGTTAGATACAAACTTGCATAAAGAACCCGTTCGGTTAAACTGTGATCAGCGGTAAAATGAGCTGTTGATTAGGACGTATCGAACACTCAACGTAAACTTACTTATAATTTTCAGTTTACGTGCACGGTTTTCACGCCGTTTGCACGCACATGAAATGAACTTCGTGTTTCGAGTTTGACGCGGCATTTCAAAATTTGAAAATCCATAGGGACTGACTTTTCACCACATTTTAAGAAACTTTTGAAATGCCACATCAAATCCAATAAAACCGATTCGCTAATACGATCGAGTCGCAGAACCACAATAAAGCGGCATTCATGAATCCGTACATAGTGACGCGTAGCTGCGCAAGCACTAAACACTGCTTCATGAATGCGTCTTGCGACCACCAATACGGACAGCAGTCCAAAGTGCCGCGTCATTTCGGCTCCCTCTCACAGTGCGGCTGCTGTTGCGCGACGTCGAACATGTGCGCCATGTTGTCGTTGGCGAGTTTCACGACGCCGACGCCACCGCCCAGGCGTCTGTAGTTCATGTTGCCCGCGTGACGCCACGAGTTCGTCTCGCGGTCGTAGACCTCGACCGTTTTCAGATAGGTCGTCCCATCGAAGCCGCCCACGGCGTACAACTGACCGTTGACGACGGCAAGGCCGACCTGCAGCAAAGTCGGTTCGGGGTTTTTGCTTCATTTGCAAACTTTTCCAAGTCAGCAAAAAACAGTTTGCGGCAACCTGCCGTCCTGATTGGCTGCATCGCGCCGATTGGTCCAGTTTAAAAGCAGCCAATCAGCTGATTCTCACTGATTTGCAGTTCGACTGTAGCTATACACAACAATCTATTTCAGATCAAGTAGAACTGAGTGGATGATTTGCATTAATAAAATCCGGGTTTTCCCGCCAATACGATAATTCCGCTTTCTTTTTCGTATCTCGAGAAAATGCGATGCACGAGAAAAAAACAGTCCGTCGTTCGTGTGTGTACACTTGTTTACCAACATACAAGAAAATTGAAAAAAAACTCACGATGGAACAAACAAATCACGCAAAAAACAGAACAAAGGCACACCGACCCCCGAACGGCGACTGTTCATCGCAACGACCGGACTCCATTGGTTCGAGGTCGGATTGAACATCTCAGCAGAGGGCAGCTCAGTCGCGTCGTCTCGTCCGCCAACGGCGTATCTGCAAAAAATTGTAGTTCACAATCACTGCATTTTGTTAAGACCCGATTTTTTCAGATGTCCAGCGATATCCACTTTGTTTTTTCGCAAGGCGCGCGACACATCACGGAGCATGTGAATGGGGTTTTGACAGAACGGGAACGCAATTGCACAAAAAGAGAGATGACCATTGCCAATATTGCCAATGCAGGTGGAGACCATAGCCAACCAATCAGCTTTTTTCGGTGATGGAGCATTTGTTCAGATATATTCTGTGAGCAGCAAAACCATCCACCAAACTGCGCTCACAGGAATCCATTATAGACGGCACAGCCCAAGTGTTTGCGTTTCGTGTACATTGGTGCCACCGCTGTCCACTTGTTCGTCCGCGGATCATACCTGAGTGGCGACATTTCTCGTCTACAGAAAATGACCAGTAAAAATGCTCTCAACTTCTTAAATCAAGTGACCTCCAGTTCCAGTCTCAGTGTTTGTAAATCGTTAGTAACATTTCAGTCTCCTTGATCTTTCAGAAAATCGCACGCGTACAAGCACACCGGCAGATCACACAAACTCGCAAACGAATACCACATACAGTCATTCGGTAAATTATATACAACCGATATCTGATTGGTTGGTTGAACACGGAGCGTGCCTGCACTGAATAGATGCGTCACACTGCACGTGTGCACGCGTGTAACCAACCAATCAGATAGTTGTACATAATTTACAGATAGACTGTAACACCAGGAGACAATTTAGATCCAATCAAACAGCCGATTCCCGAGAAAGCACAATCTCAACCTGGCCAGAGGCGGGTTCAAACAACCAAAATCAAACGCAAGCGCACCTCTCGACCGAGTTCAACGGATTGGCGCCGTCCGACCCGCCGACGGCGTACAGGCAGCCGTGCAGCACGGCGACAGCGACGCCCAACCGGCGCGTTGTCATCGGCGCCACTTTGCACCAGCGATTCGCGCCCGGATCGTAGCTGAGAAACAGCAATCAGAAAGTCTCATTCCATTTATCAATTGCGTCTACTGGCGTTTCAACTTTCAGAGCGCTGCGTTCACGCACAACAACAGTGATTGATTTTCAAGGGGAAGACTGTAGGCACAAAACGACATGAACGTTCGAATGTCGCGCGCTCCGAAAGTCTGCTGTGGACAATCGGAAATACAGTTTGGAGTGAGTGAGGGCTTGGACGAAATGAGCAACAGAGAGCCCCCATGATACAAGAACGCTTCCGTTCACGGACCGTTCGACCACGTTGAGACAGCTGACTCCGTCCTGGCCACCGACGGCGTACAGCATTCCATCCAGCACGGCGACGCCGACCGACGTACGACAGGTGGACGTCGGGGCGACGTCGCTCGACCACGAGTTCGTGTGCGGGTCGTAGCTGGAAGGAAGGACGACGAATGGAGAAATTTGCAATTTTTTGGGTAGTATTTCAGCTTTTTTTCCGCTGACTTGAGTTTGCATCACGTGACGCCATTTCGCTATGACCTATTTTAGGCTATTTACAGTACTCACTCTTATAACATATCCAATTACAATTAGCTGATTGGTTGGTGTGGTGCACGCATTCTGTGCAAGCCAAACTTCGCCTGCGCAGCAATCTCTGCACAGAATGCAAGCATCGTCCCAGTCAGCTGGTTGGACATGTTGTTGTTGCAGTGTTCGACTGTATGTACGAACCGTTCGATGCTATTCAAGTAGCACTGTCCATCATGGCCGCCAACGGCGTACAGCAGATCACTGAGCACGGCGATGCCGACGCCGCAGCGGCGTTTCGACATGGACGCCACGCACTTCCACTCGCCCGTTCGCGGCTCCATTCGTTCGACGCTCGCAATCGCGTCGCCGCTGCACCAGCCGCCGACTGGGTGGATGGACAAGGGAAAACGGTTTTTTGGAGCTGATTGGTGACTTTCGTGAGTGGTTTTTCAGAAAAAAGCGTGACCGGCAAGAGGCACACATCACTGCTGTTCGTTGCCGCGACTACACGGGATGGGGTCGACGGATGAATTTAGTGGCCGCCACGGTGCCAGGTTAGCGGTGGTTTTTCGACTACCTTCATTTCATTTTATTTTTCGGCTCGCTAGGACGTTGGTGCACGGGCCAATTCCAAATCCTTGCACCTTTTTTTGAAAGCGCGCTTCCACACTACACTGCTTAATTTCTGTTTTGTACAAATTAAAATACCCCCCCCCCCCAAAAAAACTCACCGGCATATAACACCTCGCCGTATCTGACCGGCTTTCGCGGCCTCGTCCTCGGGCCCTGCATGTGCACCCGTTCCTGCGGTAGTAACAAATAGTTCTTCGCTTCGTCCACCAATTCACGACACTCGACGTCCGTTTTGATCAGCGGATCTGAGCCGACGGTGCCAACGAGAAACTTCGGATTCACCAACGGTAGACGGATGTGCTGTAGCACCTGGAATTGATTGTTACAGATGAAAAGAAAAATTTGCAGTTGGAACCCAGAAAGCAACACCAATGTCAAAACCTGTATAATAAAAGGCATAAAAAACAGTGCTCGCTCTGAAAGTGCTATGCAATCAGATGATTGGTTCGGAATTGATATGAACTCATGAATCGACCTCCTGATTGGTCAACTGGTTGGTGCAATCAGATCAGAATCAAATCACATTTCGCAGTTTTTCGTTCAAAAGGCCATTTCAAAACAACGAAACCATAAATCTCATCAAGCTCACTTTTGGCATGAGCGGCTTTCGATCGGCCAAATTATAGCGTACCCACTGCATGACCGCCTTGAACACCTGCTCCTCACTTCTGACATTCAGCTCATCGTGCGAAATGATGTCGATCAGCTGCTGAACCGGCAGCAGCAGGAACTCTTCGCTTTCGATAACCTGAATAAAAGTTATTCGTTCCACTTCCGTAATCTAAAATGCAAAATCAAATTATTCAGTTCTAGTAAAGATCGAAAAATGGCGCGTTACTTGGCTGCGCTGTACACCCTACACAAAGTCGTTATTTTGTTAGCTTGAATGAGAGCATCTATCATCCTTCCATACATCCATTTTATTTCGCAAAACTGTATGAACCGCATGTAGTACGGAGACCCATCAAGTCAGCCTGTGAATAGCGATCAATTGAACGGTTGATCAAACTGCGTTGGATGGAACTCGGAAAACGAAAAGATCCCTTAGCAGGTAGCGAAGCACAGGCTCTTTTACCAAAACAAATCCCCACGTACCTCCTGGAAATTATGCTGCGTGAATTTATCGGCGATCCGCAGCAGATCGCGGCACGAATGCGTGTCGGCGAACGCTCGAATGCCGAGGCAGTTGGTCGGATCGAGCTGCTTCTTCAGGAACTCACAGCAGATATCCTGGATCTCCTGTAGCTGCAGTAGACACGCGGCAGGCAGCAGCGTTTGCACGTTCGTCTCCTCGATGTTGATGCGTGCCGTGTAACAGAAGTCGATCAACGCGCACAACGCCTTCTCCTCGACGTCTTTGATCTCGATTTCGGCTGCAGAACAAACGGTTGTTTTTAATTTCCGCCGGCACTGCCCGAATTTCCGGCGCAGAGATTTCTGGATTGTTTGGGTCTCAATCTCAATCAATCGCCTCAATCACAATCAAGCTGTTTCTGGTTACGATGCAAGTCACTCTGTTGAATGGAAATGAAAAACACACCACAAAAAAAAACAAAAAAATTGAAAAACAAACGAAAACTCGAACCGAGTCGCGACTCGGCCATCTCCGAAGTGAACATTGCGCGAAAATACTGCGAACAGGCGGCGAGCACGAGACGATGCGCCGGGAGACGGCGGGCGCCGACGACGAGCACGACGTCGCACAGCTCCTCGCACTTGCGCAGCTCGTTCATGCTCTCGGCGAGGAAGCGCGGGTGCTTCTCGCTGACGTGCACGATTCGGGAGACTGCAAATGGGAAAATGAGCGTTTTTTAGGGTTGACTGAAGTGGCCGCACGCACACGGAGCCATGTGTGTGATTTGTGGGGAGCATAATACCCGTGCGGCGGTGTGGGTGCCAATGTGCGCAGCCCGCAAAACCGGTCTAGACTACAGCACGCAAGAAATTTTTGCGGTGGCATTTTGGAGACACCGATTTGAGGGCTATGCACTGCTTTGAGGGCTGTGCAAATTTGCAAGGCAGCCGGTGCAATGAAGCAACGCTCGCAAAGTTTGTTCTTGCGGGCTGCACACCGGTTTGCGAATATCAAGAAAAAAGACCAATCACCGCCGGCCGATGACGACGTGTGCGGTTGATGCTGCCGCTCGAGACTGTTTGGCGCTGAACACGCCATCCTTCTTTTTAAACAATGTATTTGTCGTCGAGGCTCGCTCGCCGCTCGAACGAGAAACAACGTGTGTGTGTGTGAGTTGACGTTAACGGAAGTGAAGTGACGAACTGAACTGACCACGACGACGCCGAAATTTTATTCTCTGTAACAAATCGAGACAATCTCCTCACAGAAAAAAATGTGGAACAAGCAATTCGAGTCAGAAAATGAAGGCACTGCACTGAGTGCCAGGTTTCACAAAGTGTTTTTTTGAACAAAAATAAAAATGCCAAATTAAAAAGTTTTTCCCCAATATGCTTTGTAAACCTAGGGTTAGGGGCTTTGAAAAAAAAATTTTTTTTTTATTTTTTTTTTCGTTTTTTTTTTTTTTTAAATTTGGATTTTTTTTTTCAAACTTAAAAAAAAAAATTTGAAAAATTTTTCTTCTACTTTGCTCTGAAAATTCGATTTATGGCATAATTTTTTGAAAGTTCAAACCAAATTTTCTTCCCAACTTCTTTGTGTGCTTAGGTACATGTCATTATTTGGTCATTTTGACCGACGTACTCCATGTTTTTCGATTTGGATGACTTCTAGAGTTAATTTTTAGCGTTGAAATGACTTAACTGAATTGAAATATCGTTTCAGAAATCGTTTTCTTGCAACTTAGAACATGTTTTTTCAGTCGGTAGGCCATGAGATGAACATGATATTTTGTTGATTGGCGTATGTTATAGGTCTACAATGGAGTTGTGCGATATATTGTTAAACAATTGGAGCGGAGATGTTGGTTAATACCACATCACACGACCGTTTTTCAGATACCCGATAACATGGCCAAATGTTAAAACTTGCGTGCTGAGCTAAACTAACGTGTTAAACTTGCGTCTGTCAGTTGGCCGCAACGTGATCGCGAAATCATGGTACGTGTTTTCGATACGATGATTTGAAGAGTGGGCTTTCGCCATGTGGCAGATAGCATAGCTGGTTGAACCTGAAAGTAAGTGTCTTTGGGGGGGGGGGGGCGACCGGGTCGACAGGGGTTGCCGACTTAGCTACAGCAAACAGGAATTTTTGAACACAGTCAAATTTTGGTAATTTTCTGAAGAGGAACAACTAAGAACGGTTCAATATTCAAGTACACGTTGAAAATTGTCCTGTTTTACTGTTGAAAATGCAACTTTCCCTCTATGAAATGGACATAATTTCAATAAAACACGATTTTCGCTCTTATAGTTTTCCGGATCGTTCTGAAAATAGTCTAGATGAACTCAGCTCGACGAGACGCTTCGAACAAACCTAACTTGTAAAAAAAAAATTAAAAAAAAAAATTTTTTTTTAATTTAAAAAAAAATCCGGATTTTTTTCCCCTAACCCTATGTAAACCTCATTTTTGGCACAGTTTTTGGAAAGTTCAACAATTTTTTTAACATGCCCTTGCAAAACCGTCAGCACGTCCAAAATCGACATTTTGGACCGTTTTATTGATTTTTATTTTATTTATTTATGAAAATAGTTGCAGTTTATAGCAGTTTATTTATTTATTTATTTGTAGTTTTTTGCGTAATGCATCATTATTAAAACCAGTACCGTGGGCGGGGGGGGGGGGGGGGGGGGGAACGTACACCCCCCCCAGAGCACCCGAGACCGTCGGGGGGGGGGGGGTGGGGGGGCACCGTGCCACCCCCCCCTAAAACCGGGCCCCCCCCCATCGTACCCCCCCCCTCGAAAATTTGGCCGACACCCCCCCCCACCCCCCCCATGAAATTTTGTCTGGCGGACACCCCCCCCCCCCAAAATTTTCTGCACACCCTAAATTTTTTTTCGAAAATCATGATTTTTTGTCTATAAAGTCCATAATATAAGCTGAATATATGATAACTTGACCATCTTCATTGTTATTTCAAAGATTTTGCAGCAAAATTTAGCGTTTTTCCTTTCAAATTTGAGCGAAAAAATTTCATGGGGGGGGTGGGGGTAGGGTTAGGGGAAAAAAAAAATCCGGATTTTTTTTTTAAATTAAAAAAAAAATTTTTTTTTAAAAAAAAAAATTTTTTTTTACAAGTTAGGTTCGTTCGAAGCGTCTCGTCGAGCTGAGTTCATCTAGACTATTTTCAGAACGATCCGGGAAACTATAAGAGCGAAAATCGTGTTTTATTGAAATTATGTCCATTTCATAGAGGGAAAGTTGCATTTTCAACAGTAAAACAGGGCAATTTTTCACGTGTACTTGAATATTGAACCGTTCTTAGTGGTTCCTCTTTAGAAAATTACCAAAATTTGACTGTGTTCAAAAATTCCTGTTTGCTGTAGCTAAGTCGGCAACCCCTGTCGACCCGGTCGCCCCCCCCCCCAAGACACTTACTTTCAGGTTCAACCAGCTATGCTATCTGCCACATGGCGAGAGCCCACTCTTCAAATCATCGTATCGAAAACACGTACCATGATTTCGCGATCACGTTGCGGGCAACTGACAGACGCAAGTTCAACACGTTAGTTTAGCTCAGCACGCAAGTTTTAACATGTGGCCATGTTATCGGGTATCTGAAAAACGGTCGTGTGATGTGGTATTAACCAACATCTCCGCTCACAGTGTTTAACAATATATCGCACAACTCCATTGTAGACCTATAACATACGCCACTCAACAAGATATCATGTTCATCTCATGGCCTACCGACTGAAAAACATGTTCTAAGTTGCAAGAAAACGATTTCTGAAACGATATTTCAATTCAGTTAAGTCATTTCAACGCTAAAAATTGACTCTAGAAGTCATCCAAATCGAAAAACATGGAGTACGTCGGTCAAAATGACCAAATAATGACATTTACCTAAGCACACAAAGAAGTTGGGAAGAAAATTTGGATTGAACTTTCAAAAAATTATGCCATAAATCGAATTTTCAGAGCAAAGTAGAAGAAAAAATTTTCAAATTTTTTTTTTATTAAGTTTTAAAAAAAAAATCCAAATTTTTTTTAAAAAAAAAAAACGAAAAAAAAAATAAAAAAAAATTTTTTTTTTCCAAAGCCCTAACCCTAGGTTTACAAAGCATATTGGGGAAAAACTTTTAAATTTGGCATTTTTATTTTTGTTCAAAAAAACACTTTGTGAAACCTGGCACTCAGTGCAGTGCCTTCATTTTCTGACTCGAATTGCTTGTTCCACATTTTTTTCTGTGAGGAGATTGTCTCGATTTGTTACAGAGAATAAAATTTCGGCGTCGTCGTGGTCAGTTCAGTTCGTCACTTCACTTCCGTTAACGTCAACTCACACACACACACACACGTTGTTTCTCGTTCGAGCGGCGAGCGAGCCTCGACGACAAATACATTGTTTAAAAAAGAAGGATGGCGTGTTCAGCGCCAAACAGTCTCGAGCGGCAGCATCAACCGCACACGTCGTCATCGGCCGGCGGTGATTGGTCTTTTTTCTTGATATTCGCAAACCGGTGTGCAGCCCGCAAGAACAAACTTTGCGAGCGTTGCTTCATTGCACCGGCTGCCTTGCAAATTTGCACAGCCCTCAAAGTAGTGCATAGCCCTCAAATCGGTGTCTCCAAAATGCCACCGCAAAAATTTCTTGCGTGCTGTAGTCTAGACCGGTTTTGCGGGCTGCGCACATTGGCACCCACACCGCCGCACGGGTATTATGCTCCCCACAAATCACACACATGGCTCCGTGTGCGTGCGGCCACTTCAGTCAACCCTAAAAAACGCTCATTTTCCCATTTGCAGTCTCCCGAATCGTGCACGTCAGCGAGAAGCACCCGCGCTTCCTCGCCGAGAGCATGAACGAGCTGCGCAAGTGCGAGGAGCTGTGCGACGTCGTGCTCGTCGTCGGCGCCCGCCGTCTCCCGGCGCATCGTCTCGTGCTCGCCGCCTGTTCGCAGTATTTTCGCGCAATGTTCACTTCGGAGATGGCCGAGTCGCGACTCGGTTCGAGTTTTCGTTTGTTTTTCAACAAGTGGCAGTTCTTTTTTTGTGGTGTGTTTTTCATTTCCATTCAACAGAGTGACTTGCATCGTAACCAGAAACAGCTTGATTGTGATTGAGGCGATTGATTGAGATTGAGACCCAAACAATCCAGAAATCTCTGCGCCGGAAATTCGGGCAGTGCCGGCGGAAATTAAAAACAACCGTTTGTTCTGCAGCCGAAATCGAGATCAAAGACGTCGAGGAGAAGGCGTTGTGCGCGTTGATCGACTTCTGTTACACGGCACGCATCAACATCGAGGAGACGAACGTGCAAACGCTGCTGCCTGCCGCGTGTCTACTGCAGCTACAGGAGATCCAGGATATCTGCTGTGAGTTCCTGAAGAAGCAGCTCGATCCGACCAACTGCCTCGGCATTCGAGCGTTCGCCGACACGCATTCGTGCCGCGATCTGCTGCGGATCGCCGATAAATTCACGCAGCATAATTTCCAGGAGGTACGTGGGGATTTGTTTTGGTAAAAGAGCCTGTGCTTCGCTACCTGCTAAGGGATCTTTTCGTTTTCCGAGTTCCATCCAACGCAGTTTGATCAACCGTTCAATTGATCGCTATTCACAGGCTGACTTGATGGGTCTCCGTACTACATGCGGTTCATACAGTTTTGCGAAATAAAATGGATGTATGGAAGGATGATAGATGCTCTCATTCAAGCTAACAAAATAACGACTCAGTGTAGGGTGTACAGCGCAGCCAAGTAACGCGCCATTTTTCGATCTTTACCAGAACTGAATAATTTGATTTTGCATTTTAGATTACGGAAGTGGAACGAATAACTTTTATTCAGGTTATCGAAAGCGAAGAGTTCCTGCTGCTGCCGGTTCAGCAGCTGATCGACATCATTTCGCACGATGAGCTGAATGTCAGAAGTGAGGAGCAGGTGTTCAAGGCGGTCATGCAGTGGGTACGCTATAATTTGGCCGATCGAAAGCCGCTCATGCCAAAAGTGAGCTTGATGAGATTTATGGTTTCGTTGTTTTGAAATGGCCTTTTGAACGAAAAACTGCGAAATGTGATTTGATTCTGATCTGATTGCACCAACCAGTTGACCAATCAGGAGGTCGATTCATGAGTTCATATCAATTCCGAACCAATCATCTGATTGCATAGCACTTTCAGAGCGAGCACTGTTTTTTATGCCTTTTATTATACAGGTTTTGACATTGGTGTTGCTTTCTGGGTTCCAACTGCAAATTTTTCTTTTCATCTGTAACAATCAATTCCAGGTGCTACAGCACATCCGTCTACCGTTGGTGAATCCGAAGTTTCTCGTTGGCACCGTCGGCTCAGATCCGCTGATCAAAACGGACGTCGAGTGTCGTGAATTGGTGGACGAAGCGAAGAACTATTTGTTACTACCGCAGGAACGGGTGCACATGCAGGGCCCGAGGACGAGGCCGCGAAAGCCGGTCAGATACGGCGAGGTGTTATATGCCGGTGAGTTTTTTTTGGGGGGGGGTATTTTAATTTGTACAAAACAGAAATTAAGCAGTGTAGTGTGGAAGCGCGCTTTCAAAAAAAGGTGCAAGGATTTGGAATTGGCCCGTGCACCAACGTCCTAGCGAGCCGAAAAATAAAATGAAATGAAGGTAGTCGAAAAACCACCGCTAACCTGGCACCGTGGCGGCCACTAAATTCATCCGGCGACCCCATCCCGTGTAGTCGCGGCAACGAACAGCAGTGATGTGTGCCTCTTGCCGGTCACGCTTTTTTCTGAAAAACCACTCACGAAAGTCACCAATCAGCTCCAAAAAACCGCTTTCCCTTGTCCATCCACCCAGTCGGCGGCTGGTGCAGCGGCGACGCGATTGCGAGCGTCGAACGAATGGAGCCGCGAACGGGCGAGTGGAAGTGCGTGGCGTCCATGTCGAAACGCCGCTGCGGCGTCGGCATCGCCGTGCTCAGTGATCTGCTGTACGCCGTTGGCGGCCACGATGGACAGTGCTACTTGAATAGCATCGAACGGTTCGTACATACAGTCGAACACTGCAACAACAACATGTCCAACCAGCTGACTGGGACGATGCTTGCATTCTGTGCAGAGATTGCTGCGCAGGCGAAGTTTGGCTTGCACAGAATGCGTGCACCACACCAACCAATCAGCTAATTGTAATTGGATATGTTATAAGAGTGAGTACTGTAAATAGCCTAAAATAGGTCATAGCGAAATGGCGTCACGTGATGCAGACTCAAGTCAGCGGAAAAAAAGCTGAAATACTACCCAAAAAATTGCAAATTTCTCCATTCGTTGTCCTTCCTTCCAGCTACGACCCGCACACGAACTCGTGGTCGAGCGACGTCGCCCCGACGTCCACCTGTCGTACGTCGGTCGGCGTCGCCGTGCTGGATGGAATGCTGTACGCCGTCGGTGGCCAGGACGGAGTCAGCTGTCTCAACGTGGTCGAACGGTCCGTGAACGGAAGCGTTGTTGTAGGGGGGCTCTCTGTGGCTCATTTCGTCCAAGCCCCCCTCACTTGCGGCAACCAAAACTGCGTTTCCGTTTCCGACTGTCGACAGCAGGCATTCGGAGCGCGCGACATTCGAACGTCCATGTCGTTGTGTGCCCACAGTCTTCCCCTTGAAAATCAATCACTGTTGTGCGTGAACGCAGCGCTCTGAAGAACCATTGATGCATTTGATAAATGCAAATGAGACTTTCTGATCGGCTGCTTTTCAGCTACGACCCCGGTGCGAATCGCTGGTGCAAAGTGGCGCCGATGACAACGCGACGGTTGGGCGTCGCTGTCGCCGTGCTGCACGGCTGCCTGTACGCCGTCGGCGGGTCGGACGGCGCCAATCCGTTGAACTCGGTCGAGAGGTGCGCTTTTGTGTGTTTGGCTTTGGTTTGAAGCGGCCTTTGGCCAGGTTGAGATTGTGCTTTCTCGGGCATTCGTTTGCGAATTGGTGTAATCTGCCAGTGTGCTTGTACCTGTGCGACTCACTGGAATATCAAGGAGACTGAGAAAATGCTACCAACGATTTACGAACACTGAGACTGTAACCGGAGGCATAGTTGTTCCAGAGCCGAGGGGTTGGGGGGGGGGGGCGATATAGATAGCTGGAGCAAATTTTCCCGATAGATAGCTGGAAAATTTTGGGTGGGGGCCGCGGGGGGGGGGCGGGGCATGTGACTTTGGGGGGGGCGGTCAAAATTTTGAAATTTGATAGATAGATAGCTAAAACGATAAAAAGCTACAAAACAGCAAAATAATGCTAAAAATACACTAAAAATTAAGTATAAACGCGTATTTTACTTAAAATTAGCGAAATTTTCAAGAATTACGAGCAAAAATGGTCAATTTTGGTTAAAAATTGACTCATTTTATGTCTTCGAAGACAAAAATTTTCAGATAGATAGCTGGCTGAAAAATTTTTTTGGGTAGATACCTAATAGCTGAGCCGAAAAAACCTGTCTGATAGAGATAGATTCGAAAAAAATTTGGGGGGGGGGCCCCCCCCCCCCCCCTCCCTAGAACAACTATGACCGGAGGTCACTCGATTTGAGAAGTTGGCAGTTGGGCGCATTTTTACTGGTCATTTTCTGGAGACGAGAAATGTCGCCACTCAGGTACGATCCGCGGACGAACAAGTGGACTGCGGTGGCGCCGATGTACACGAAACGCAAACACTTGGGCTGTGCCGTTTATAATGGATTCCTGTGAGCGCATTTTGGTGGCTGGTTTTGCTGCTCACAGAATTTATCTTAACAAATGCTCCACCTCTACCTCACCGAAAAAAGCTATGGTCTCACATGCTGATTGGTGATTGATCGGCAATCAAAGCAGCATGCTGAATATTAGCAATAGTAATCTCTTTTCGCTCCGTTTCTGTCAAAACGCCCATTCACAGCTTCCGTCGACTGATGACTGAAACAATGAATGCACGTTTCTACGTCAGTGATTTTGTGGAGATGAAAACTGGAACTCGCTGAACATCTGAAAATCGGGTCTTAACAAAATGCCATGATTGTGAACTACAGGGTGGGCCAAAAAAATGTTCCATTTTCAAACTGCTGTCACTGGCTGGTGTTTTAATATTATGAGCTGAAATTTTCAGCACTGATAAAACATGTGATGCCATTTCACTGACAAAATTTTTTTCCCGATATATAATTCCGAGCGCTCACTGTGTGCAGATTTTCTAAAAAGCTCGAAAAATCAACAAGTTGACTGAAATGAGTGCAAGAAAAAATTAGTATCAAGATGCGTGATTCAATTTTGAAACTGTTGCGAAGGTGACAATTGGGTCTTTTTGGATACCCGGGGTATTGATAGTTCAAATCATGCGCTCAGAGTGGAAAGGTCTCACACTTGAATTGCTTTGAGCAGCTCGAGCGAAATTCTGATGTTTCACAACGGACTCGAGTCAGCAGTCATGCGACTGCGACAGAAAGAATTGTTCAGTTAACTTTTTGTTTTCTGTGTTGCTCTGTCTGTTAATTTGTTTCTTTTGAACAGTTTTTCTGCGGTTTGAATAAAAACAGTGTTTCAGTTTCAGTTTTTTTGCCGCAGTTTCGTCATGGTTAAGTGGACAGCAGAACAACGGGTCTGGTCTGGTGTGCTATCTGGTGGGAGCAATCTGAAAGTTTTTCTGCAGTGACTCGCCAGTTTCGCGTAAAATGCAATCCAGCCGCTGCCGGACGAGAACCTTGATGATGATATGGATGTTTATGAGCAATGATTCGTTGTGAAATTCTTGGTTAAAAATCCGTTTTTTTTTTGAAAATTTGGGAATTTTTAAACATTGTGCTGTAAAACTGAATCTACTTGACCAAACTGGATAAAAATTTTGTCAGAAAAATGGCATCACATGTTTTATCAATGCTGAAAATTTCAGCTCATAATATTGAAACACCAGTCAGTGACAGCAGTTTGAAAATGGAACCTTTTTGGCCCACCCTGTACAATTCTTTTGCAGATACGCCGTTGGTGGACGAGACGACGCGACCGAACTGCCGTCTGCTGAGATGTTCAATCCGACCTCGAACCAATGGAGTCCGGTCGTTGCGATGAACAGTCGCCGTTCGGGGGTCGGTGCGCCTTTGTTCTGTTTGCGTGATTTGTTTGTTCCATCGTGAGTTTTTTTTCAATTTTCTTGTATGTTGGTGAACAAGTGTACGCACAAACGACGGACTGTTTTTTCTGGTGTATCGTATCGCATATCTCGAGATACGAAAGAAGAAAGCGGAATTATCGTATCGGCGGGAAAAACCGGATTTCATTTGTGCATCAACTTGCAAGCATCCACTTGATCTGAACTAGAGATTGTTGTGTACAGCTACAGTCGAACTGCAAATCACAGAGAATCACGCTGATTGGCTGCTTTTGAACGGGACCAATCGGCGCGATGCAGCCAATCAGGATGCCAGGATGCCGCAAACTGTTTTTTGCTGACTTGGAAAAGTTTGCAAATGAAGCAAAAAAACCGAACCGACTTTTCAGGTCGGTCTAGCCGTCGTCAACGGTCAGTTGTACGCAGTGGGCGGTTTCGACGGGACGACCTATCTGAAAACGGTCGAGGTCTACGACCGCGAGACGAACTCGTGGCGTCACGCGGGCAACATGAACTACAGACGCCTCGGCGGTGGCGTCGGCGTCGTGAAACTCGCCAACGACAACATGGCGCACATGTTCGACGTCGCGCAACAGCAGCCGCACGGCGAGAGGGAGCCGAAATGAAGCGGCACTCCGGGCTATGATGTCCGTATTGGTGGTCGCAAGGGGCATTCATGAAACAGTGTTTAGTGACTGCGTAGCTACGCGTCGCTATGTACGGCTTCATGAATGCCGCTTTATTGTGGTTCTGCGACTCGATCGTATTAGCGAATCGGTTTTATCGGATTTGACGTGTCATTTCAAAAGTTTGTTAAAATGTGGTGAAAAGTCTGTCCCTATGGATTTTCAAATTTTGAAATGCTGCGTCAAACTCGAAACACGAAGTTCATTTCATGTGCGTGCAAACGGCGTGAAAACCGTGCACGTAAACTGAAAATTATAAGTACCGTATTACCTCTATTAAACCCCCCCCCAAAATTAAACCCCCCCCCAAAAATAAACCCCCACCCCCTCGACAAGTTTCCAAATAATCCCCCCCCCCCAAAATAATCCCCCATGGGGGATTATTCGAAACCTGTTTGAAACACATACCCAGAAAAACATACACATAAACAGTGAATTCAGTGACTGGTTGCAGTGAAAATGATGAAATTGTGCTACCAAAGGCCCCAAATGGATGAGTTAATGGTAATTTCATTACAAAAGGCTGTTGTAAAAGGAAATTTCTATGTAGAGCAGAAGTTTCTGCGACTTCCTTCCTGCCATGGAAGGTATTTTTGCCATTTTGCCCACCCCTAAAAATGGTTTCCAAATAAACCCCCCCCCAAAATACCCCCCCCCAAAAATAAACCCCCACCCCCCAGAAGTCGCTGAAGAAATAAATCCCCATGGGGGTTTATTAGAGGTAATACGGTAAGTTTACGTTGAGTGTTCGATACGTCCTAATCAACAGCTCATTTTACCGCTGATCACAGTTTAACCGAACGGGTTCTTCATGCAAGTTTGTATCTGACTACGCTGAGTTTTTTCTTTATGGCAATACTTGATGCTACCTGGAGTTCTTTGTTCGTTTTCAGTTTGATATTTTACACAAAATTTGATTCGCTACTGGGTGTTCAAACTCAGTGTTTGATTCAACACAGCTGAATAATCATAATTTATTTTGTGTTTTATTTATTGTGTTTGTTTGTGTACACTCAATTTTTCGCTGCGTAGCTTTTTGTGTATATCCTAGTCTGTAGATTTGCTTTCTTTTCTGTGAAAAGCGGTGGGGAGTGTCTAGCTGGCTGACTGACGTGTTCAATCGGTGCAGTGTTTCACAAGGTGAGGTCGAAATAAATCGAAATTTGATTTTGTCACGTTATTGATTGGATGCGCTGGTGCTACTGAGCTGTCAGCTGGTTGAACTTGCACAGGTTTTCCTCTCCCACTTGAACAATGATTGGTAATTTTTGCAATAAATCGCTATGGTTCTTTTTATAGCTGTTGTTTTCGCCTTCCGTGTCACCATGTACAGTTTCATGAACTCCGTTTTTGAATCATTTTTTGAACCATGCCATGATCATTCTTCATATTTATAAAATTCAAAAATCAGTTATTTGGAACAGCTGCCTTTGGTTTTTGGCTCATTATTACAGTGTTGTGTGTTGTGTTGTACATATTTGTTTTGGTGGAATAGCTTTTTGGTCTTTTAGCTTTTTAATGTTCCCCGGAACTTTTTGGGGGAAGTAAGCAAACACTCGTTCTGGATCAAGTGACTGAAATTTGAAGTTGTTTTATGGTCGACTAAAAAAGAAAACTGAGAATTTGCAGTTCACTTGATTCTGAATGAATGTAACACTGTACTGCACTGCACTGAAAAAATAAAATATAAATCTCGTATTTTAAAATGACCGTCCTGGAAATACGTACCCGTGTTTTTTCAGCACTTCTTTCAACTGTCCCTGATCCCGACGTTTTTGAATGAACAGAAGCAGCTCGGCTGATGGCTATCTATCAGCAATTAGCACATGTCCCGTTGTCATCTGTCCGTGTCCGGTCTCATCAAAACAACACACGATCACACCTTAGCAACAACAGCGCTTCGAACAGATCCACACGGAACATGACACTTGTAAATTTGCGTTTTAATTTGCATGGTACCATTGGGGCGCAAACTATCAATGGTCATAATTTAAACAATATTGAGTGAGAGCGAGCTCTTAGTTTTGTTGTGAGCGTGCGGTTGTCACAACGGACCGGGTTCCCAGCTCACGCTCATGTGCGTTTTGAAAAAAAATAAACTACGCCATTTGTGCCGCGTGTTTTGAGTGATGGTGAATTTGTAATTCGTGAATGTGCTGAAAGTAAACTTGTGTTCACGAAACGTGCATGCCAATTTGATTTCCTTCTCAGTGGGTCACCAATCAGCATCTGACCAAGAAACGTTAGCTCATTTCAGTAATCTTGAGCAAAAATCAAGTGAATGGCACAGTGGTGGTGGTGGCTCATGAAGGGATTTGTGATAAATTCATATTCAAACTGACAGACACACTTTTCATAGTTGACCAAAGCACACGAGATGACAAGTGCCCGTTTTTTCATTCATGGTCACACACAAACCTGAAAAAAATATCGATTTGCCGTATGTTTTCAAAATTCATGAACGCTGACGTGACACGTGTTGAGAGGCTCGAATTGGCACGAACATAATGACAGAGACGCGAAAAAAGAATCGATATGTTTGAAAAAAACTAGAACATGCAGTACGAAGAAAACCGCTTTTTGCTTGTTTCCGTTTTGACACAGACCGTATGAATTGAGGGCTTTTGCAACTTTCTCGTAATTATTAGCAGCTGATGCGTAAAACTTTGGTTTGTGTTTTGCAATTACTTTTTTTGAATGACTGAATGACAAAGAAAACTCGATGGGCGCCCTACTCGACGGCGTTCTTTACGCTTGTCTCTGTTAGCCCTTGCGAAAAACGGTTGCGTAAAAAAACACCATGGTGTAAAAAAACACCATGCGATATAAAAACCATGTGTATAAAAACACCATGGTATTTTTCAAAATGGGAAATGCTAAAAACACCATGCACATAAAAACACCACAATTATTAATTCTACTGAAAATCACATGGAAACGACATATGTGGGCGAAAATTGAATCAGATTTGATGAAAACAAATTGAAATGACCACAAATGAATGTGGTTGTCATCGTTGAATTGGTCAGGTCGCCCAGATCACGATTTCCTCAGCCGATTTCGACGATCGACGGCTTAATCAATTCAGCAGAGCATCCGAAACACGACCATGTGTTATTTGTGGTTGGTTTTTGTTTTATTCAACATTGTCTCGTGTGCAATGAAAAATTTATGAAAAAACACACAAAACCAATTTATGGTGGTGTGTGATTTTATCGATTTTCAGAAAACCTCCGAAACAAACCACAAACGACACCTCATCGTGTTCCTGATGCTCTGCTGAGTTGATTGAGCCATCGATCGTCGAAATCGGTCGAGCACAGCGCCGGCAGAGTCGCGTGACAGGTCGGCGCACAAGACACATGACGTGAAACGCACGTATTGCCAACACATAACGTCGCCCAGATCACGATTTCCTCAGCCGATTTCGACGATCGACGGCTAATAAGGGTTATTTCTCAACTTGTTGTTCTACTGATGCTCTGTTAGTTGATTAAAAGGTGGGCTTTGGGGAGGCCGGAGGGTGTAGGAAGGGAAGGGAGGGACGTGGAGGTCCAAAGGCGAGGGGGTGGGGGGGGTGTGGGGGGGTGTGGGGGGGGGGGGGGGGTCAGAAGGGGGGGGGATGTGTGGAGGGGGGAAGGGCGGAAAAACCCAACCGGAGGCGAAACAAGAGCAGGCGGAGCAGCCGAAACAACAGCATGAAGCACCTAAAGAAAAACAAACGAAACGCAAGCTGCCGCTGTTGAAGATGAAAAAAGAGGCGAAAAAAAAACCAAGGTGGGGGGGAGAGGCGGAAAATGTTGTTGCGTGGTGGGGGGGGTGTGGTGTGGCCCAAATTGTGGGAGCGGTGATTGTTGTTGTCTATATTGTTGTTTGTTAATAATAAAAAATTGAAGAGAGCCGCGTGGGTATATAAAGAGCGGAAAATTCAACAATTGTCATTCATGGGTATTCGTCACTCTGTCGACATGACGGTGCGCACTGTTATCGCAAGCGATGAGTTGGCTCACGTCGAACGATGGCTGGTGGATCGTCAAACCCAAGAGCTCGCCGTAATTGACAAGATCTTCGCGGCTGTGTACGGTCCGATCGTCAGTGAAGTCATCCGTAAAGGCATTGACTTCATGTGTGATGGATGCTGCTCCTGGGACAACGACGCAACACACTGCTGCAATCTCAGCACCGGTGAAATTGTCCGACTGCATGGTGCAAAGGTGTGGAACCGAATTGACGACGACGAGGAGAAACACGCCTGGGAAACGGTGAAAGCCCGTGTCCTGGCTTCAACAAACGTCACAAAACGTGGCGTGATTCACTGGCTGGGCGACTGCAAGTCACCACGCGTGCGATTCCACAGTCGGATTGACGGGATTTCCAAATGGCTACTCGAAAACGATAAAGGACCCGTGCAAACACCACCGCCCTATATTGAAGGTCGACTGGAAATCAGCGACGAAGGCTGTGACGAAACCGATTAGTCCTTTTTAGGACTACAACAGGCCCCCCAAAGGGCCCATAAAAACTTAAAAGTCCTTAAACTTAAATGTCCCCACTGGTAAATTTGATTGTCCGCATGGAAACTCTTGATCTTTGTTTTTTCTACCGTTTCGCGCGCTTTTTTTCAAAAAATTAAGTCCAGCCAATCAGCGTGCCGCGTGTCGCGCGACAGATTTTGCGCGCGAACGTGCAGCCAATCAGCGTGCTGCCTGTCGCGCGACAGATCGTATATAATCAGTTGAACGCGCACTCAGAATTCAGTGTTGGTGAATGCATCATGGCCGTCTCATTCAAAATCGCCCTTGACGAGCGCTGGTGGTTCAAGGAATTTGCGCTGCTGCTGGTGTCTGAAATGAAGGAGCGAATTGACGACATCTTCGTGTCGGCGTTTTACGACGTTGTGCACCTTTCGATCATCAGCAACCGTGATGGGTGGTCTGCGGATTGGGTTGATGAAGACGGCAACCAACGACCCGTCGACCACTGTGCTGACCTGGTTGAAACACATGCTGCTGACATCTGGGCGGGCATCGATAACATCGAATGCGATCATCCGCCGACCGTCAACAAAGCGTGGGTGGCATTCAAGGCGAAGCTCGAAGGCAGCGACGTGACCCGACGCGGTGTGATCCGTTGGTTCGGCGATTTCCAATCACCGCTGGATACCTTCATGCGCCTGCGACACAAGTTTGCCGCAAAGTTGCGCGAGACACACGCCGAGACCGAGCCACCATCACCGCAATAAAAACATCACCCTGTCCTTTTCAGGACAACAACCGGCCCTCAGGGGCCCATCGCATTAGCATAAGCGTGGTGTGTGTGTAGTGTGTAAAACGTGTAGTGTAAAACGTGTAGTGTAAAACGTGTGTAAAACGTGTGGTGAGCAAAACGTGTGTGTAAAACGTGTGGTGAGCAAAACGTGTGTGTAAAACGTGTGCTGTATAAAACATGTGTAGTGTAAAACATGTGTAAAACGTGTCTGAACGTGTTCTAACACGCTTGATCGGTAAAAAGCACTACGTTGCACCCCAGATCACATCCTATACTTATAACGTTGCTCGCCAGATCAGTTGCTCGCCAGATCACATCCTATACTTTAGCACTGCCTATACTTATAACGTTGCTCCCTAATCTAGCCACCTACACTACTACAGCTTGTATCCCTTCGCTTTATTTTCACTGTGTCTAACCCTACCGGCATTTTTGTAACGGACGGTGGACGTTACGGTACAGTTATAATGTGATCTTAGACGATGCCGTAGAACGCAAAAGTGCCGACCTTGTCATGGAATCAGTTTCAGAACACTTTGTAAAATTTATGAAACGCACTTTCAGGCTGCTTTTACTTCATGTTGAACTTAGTTTGATCTGCGACAGCCCTCGCTCTCACTATGACGTATTTTCAAGCATTTCAGTCGTGCAATTTCAACTGTACGCTCAAAATCGCTACAAGGCGACGAAACGATGGCAGAAACTGAGCCAAAACGACGAGCACTTTCAACAAGCACAGGTTGAGAAAAGTTTTATTCCTCACGTTTCTAGCTGAAAAAAGCGCACCTTGATTGACAAAAAAAAATCCATTGGATCCAAGAACATGTGTGACGTGCGATTGTTAAGTAATCAGAGTTGAGCGCGCACATCCAATATAAAAGCCGTTTTTGCAGATAGCTGCTCAGGCCGAAATGAAAGACAACATCGAGGAGCAAAAGCGGCAACGGGGAAAGCCGGTCTTCTACGGGCAGATCGTTCAAGTTCGTCTTTTCGCATTTTTTTCAAATTTGTTGAACTAAACTAACTCGTGCCACATGGGGTTGGGGTGTAAATTTGTCTGCGGCTACTATAATGCCGTCCGGTGCCCCGCCCTTTATCCCAACGGTATGGCTTTTCCACTTTTTTGTCGGTGTTTTTCAGCTGCGCCACGTTTTCACGAACAAATTCATTCACGTGAACACACGTCAAACCGCCTGGACAGAGCCGTCGAATTTGGCGACGGAATTGCTGCCAATCAATGGGAAACGCGCGCAGTTCAAGATTCTGCCGCGTTACAAAGTGAAAGCGGAGGGCGATATTGTGAGCGGTTTTTGTTTTGCCTCTTTTCAGTGCTGTTGGTGTTAACGCTTTGAAATTTTTAGCATTGAATCGCTTATAAAATGATATCCATGAAGCAGTATTTAGTGACTGCATAGTGCTTTAACACAGCTGCGCTTGACTAAATGCTGCTTCATGAATGCCAGGTTGAATAGTTTGCAACCAAGTTATTTTTTGTCAATTCAGGTCCAAGTTGGTGATTTGGTGCAGTTCGAAAGCGTCAAAAGTTACGGTCAATACTTGAATTGCAGCGGAGCGATGTATTCGGAGTCGCTCGTGTATCACAAAAGGTTGGTTCTAGACTCAGGGCGGCTTAGCT